>JABUQX010001198.1:10000-12500 GCA_015478945.1 Trachelipus rathkii
TATATATATATATATATATATATATATATATATATATATATATATATATATATATATATAAAATAGAATATATATATATATATATATATATATATATATATATATATATATATATATATATATATATAATTTAAATAAGTCTCGCCGAATTTATACATAAAGAGAACGTAACTAAAAGATGCCAGAGGCAACAATATAAACAATTTTATACTCTTAAATTCACACACACAATATCCGCCATTCCATTCGAGCACGAAGAGTCCCCTTTTTAATTAATTTATAAGGGAAAATAGTTAGATTTACTTATTTTTAAATTAGGATCGTTTATATTTATTATGTGACATTTTTATTCTTTTGACCAATTTTCGCAAAAATAAGAAAATTTTATCGTAACATTATGAAATTTTGTAAAAGATCACATCGTTTATAATGTTAACTCGTTCAAAGCAAGAGAAGAACGAGTATAGAGTCCCCTCTGATATATATATATATCCGTATATATATATATATATATATATATATATATATATAAGATATATATACACCACTGTATATATATATATATATATATATATATATATATATATATATATATATATATATATATTGCTTTTTAAAGTAAACACTAATCATGGTCCTAAATTAGCAGTGGAGGTGGTTTTACAGAGGGAATAAAGCTTCGAGTAAAGTAGAAAATCTTCGCATATAAACTTAAACATTTCTAATTTCAAATTAAATTAAAATTTAATTAAAGATTTAACCTTAACATCAAAACTAGTATTGTCCTGTATTATATAGTATACCTTCATTACTTTTTATAAATATCTAATTTGAAAAGTAAAATACGCAATAGGTATATTTCATGAAAATTGTTCTTCCGCTATAGGCCTTTACTTCTTCTCTTGTATCTGACCTCCTTCCCTCCTCCTCCTAAGTCAGACAAATGTCCCCATCATCCAAACGCGCCTGAAAAATACACACATTTTGCTTAAATGTTATTTTATGAAAAAAGAAAACTGCTTAAAATTTCTAGAAGTAAAAAAAAAATATCGTTGATTCGATACTGAAAATAAAATATCGATATATCGATATATCGGCTGAAAAAATATCGATATTTTTTCGATACTATCGAAAAAATATCAATATCGATATATATCGGTCCTCTTGCGGCATCCCTAGTAACAACATACCCTCATGTAACACCCTAGCGCACTCAAGACTTAGTCCTTTTACATCAACCAACGATTTAACTGCACCAGCCACCTTAGTGCCATTCACAATTTCCCTACTACACTCTGCATCATCCGCTCCCTTTTCATTCAACATATATCCTAAATATATAAATTCAGACACTTTTCCAGCTGCTCACCATTTTTCATAACATGGCACACCTAATGACTCTAGGCACCACTTATCCATAACCTGGCCTCTAATCTAGTTTACTTTCAAACCTCCTTTTACACACCCTCCAAATGGCTCTCTACCAGTCCTCTCAAACTCTTCAGATTCGCCACACAAAACCAAATCATATTCATATAATAGGTAGGAAATCCTCCACTCTCTTCCATTCTCAATCATTCTAACACTGTCCCTTGTCACACCTACCTCTAATTCTTTCATAACCTCATCTATATACAGATTGGATCGCCAAGGAAACATAGCAGATCCCTGTCTCACTTTGCTATTAATATTAAACCAATCACTTTCGACTCTATTTATTCCTACATACACTTCACTATTGTCAAACATACTTTGATTCCATTCAGAAGCTTACCACCAACAACATATATCCACTAACACCTGCCATAGAGCTTCCCTATTAATCCTATTATACCAGTGCTTCAAATCCATAAATCTTAAATGCAATTTATTCTTCTCCTCACTATCCCAATCATTTGTTTTCAATGTACAGATTTGATCCACACATCCTCTACCACTTCAAAACGCACCTTGTTCTTCACACAAATCAGTTCTTCAGTCATTCGACGCACTCAAATACCAGCATATATCTTCCTACAACACTCAATAAACTAATTACTCTATAATACTTACAGTTACCTTATCCCCCTTACCCTTATATAATACTAATACTGCTCTCCTCCAATCCCTCGGAACTATACCCTCCATAAACGCTTTCTTACACACAACTTCCAAATCCAATCAATCAACATCTGCCTATATATATATATATATATATATATATATATATATATATATATATATATATATATATATATATATATATATATATATATATATATATATATATATATATATATATATATATATATATATATATATATATATATTGGTTTTGTGCGATGAATCTGAAGAGAGTTTGAGAGGATTGAAAGTAAACGTAGATAAGAGTAAGGTTATGGTTGTGAGTGAGGACAGTCCTCGGTGTGAAGTTATGCTAGATGGTGAGCAGCTGGAACAAGTGACTGAGTTTAAATATTTAGGATATATGTGTTGGATGAAAAGGGAACGGGTGATGCCG
>JABUQX010001200.1:0-29373 GCA_015478945.1 Trachelipus rathkii
AAATATATATATATATATATATATATATATATATATATATATATATATATATATATATATATATATATATATATATATATATATATATATATATATACTACCATAATTTCCCCTAGAACAGGTAAAAAAAAAAAAATTCATTTCGACCCTAGAACATCTATTTATGTATCATAGATGCTACCTGTGAAAATTTTTTTTTGATTCGAGCTCCCGTTCCGTGTGGGCGTTAAGTAACTTTGTCATATATATATATATATATATATATATATATATATATATATCTGTATCAATATAGTCATCATATATATAAAAATATATATATATATATATGCTGCTATATATAATAACTATATATATATATATATATAACCAATATAATATATATATATATATATATATATATATATATATATATATAAAAGTTTAAATACACATATATAACTCTTATATATATATATATAACTAATATAATATATATATATATATAATACAAGAAAAATATTTAATATTACGGTATAATCTGGAAAGATTCAACAAAAAAGCTTCATGGAATAAAGAAATAAATGAATTTAAATAAAGTTCTCCTCTCTCCACCTTCTCCCCCAAATTTGCCAAAACTACTTTGATAAGCAAACAGCCAACAAGAACTCACTCACTTTGCAAATTATAATAATATATATATATATATATATATATATATATATATATATATATAACTCCAATAACATAATAATATAAATATATATATATATATATATATATATATATATATATATATATATATATATCGGTGGTGGGCACTTCCGCTCTTTTAGTCCGCTAGTCCGCTAGTCCGCACCGCGCGGACTACCAGGATAGGTGCGGACTAGCGGAGGTGATCGTTGGGAGAATTAGCGGACTTGCGTGCGGATCAAAAAAGTTTCCGCTCTTTTGTTCCCGCACCTTTTAAAAAATGAAAATATAGTTTACTTATTAAGTATTCTTATTGGTTTAATAAAGAGATATAATTTTTATTTTAAGGTTATAACTAATTATACTTAGTCTAAGACTTATTGTTTTTAATAATTAAACTTCCAAAAATAATCTCCACCTCCTTAAATTTACCATATATAATAAATAACATTTAAATTGATTTTTATAGACTGAATGTATTACCCTCATCTATAACTTAAATTAATTATATTATTACTATAATAACTAGGCAATATCTAAATCAATTCTGTGTAAAAACCCAAAATATATATATATATATATATATATATATATATATATATATATATATATATATATATATATATATATATATATATATATATATATATATATATATATAAATATATATATATATATATATATATATATATTAATATATTCAGTAAAAGAGCAAATATATATATATATATATATATATATATATATATATATATATATATATATATATATATATATATATATACTATATATATATATATATAACTGCCGATCTGATACGTAGCATTAGCGCTCGACTCTGCGAGGTCGAAGCTTTCCATGGACTTCTACTAAAGTCTTGGACGAAATGGACCTTCTTGGACAGGGTGGACAGGGTGGTCAAAAATATTTCAGAAGGGAGGCAGAATGATTTAGATGAGGACCTTAAAGCAATGGACTGCTGGGAGTGAACTAACACCAGCACTCCTCTCTCAAGGACATCTTTCCCTTCAGAATAGGCAGAATTTGTTGAACTTGTTCATAAAATATAATACACCTCTCCCTAGTTCTGCGGCTGTAGAGCGAATATTTGTATTGGTGGGGATATTTGAGGGCAAGAGGTCAGCCTTAACTGCTTTTAATTTTGAGCTTTTTGAAGGTAATATGGGCTCTTGATCGCTGAACGACATCGATGAAAATGGAAAATCTTGAGGATTTTTGTAAATATTCATTCAATTTTCATATAATATAATAAATAAATTTTTTGGTCAGGATATATACTATTTAGTATTTATTATTAAAATCTTTATTGGTCGCACATTATTAGCGGGAGACGTGCGGAGGTGCGGACTTGCGATAGCGGAGGTTTGATGGTCTGAATAAGTGCGGAGGGCGCTAGCGGACTACGTTTTCTCGAGGTGCGGAGGTGCGCTAGCGGACTACCCCTAAAAAAGGGGGGGGCGCACACCTAATATATATATATATATATATATATATATATATATATATATATATATATATATAAATATATATATACTATACTATATATAAAACTATATATATATATATATATATACTATATATATATATATATATATATATAACCTTTATTAAACCAGGGAGCAATAAAAATTTTAAACTTTGAAAAGTTGGTAAAACTAAGAAATACATTTTACGATCCAAGGGAAAAATCAGAAATATGAGATTTTATTTATTTGAAATTAAATTTGTGAAGTTTCATCAAAGTCGATTTTGTGCGCTTTTCATTCTTTAATGAAATTTTTTTTTCATTTTCAAAATTATTTTTATCTTGTAGTTAAATTATTTTTTCCTTAGATATTTATCATTAAATAAAAACTAAAACAATACCATAGACATAGGAAGGCTGGTGTGTATGCATAGCACACCGCTCGCTGCAGCGCGAGCGGTGCCGTTGTATATGTATATAATGTAAATATAACAATAGGAATTACCGTGCTATAGATTAAACTTTATTGCATATCTTTTTTATTTAATGGGAAAATTGAGAAATTCGTAAAAAATCCCTCAAATGAAATAATTCTTAGATAGCATTACCAACCATTCCGATTCTAATTTTTATTTATTGCTCCCTGGTTTAATAAAGGGCATATATATATATATATATATATATATATATATATATATATATATATATATATATATATATATATATATATATATATATATATATATATATATATATATATATATATATATATATATATATTAGTGATGTAACAGGCTACGCTACAGCTCTGGCTTCAGCTGGATGTCTGCCTTTTCAAAAAGCTCCAGGTCTAGCCCAATCATTTTCTTGATCCGGCATCCGGCATGCCGGAGCTTTCTTTAAAGATTTTAACATTTTGCCTTAAAAAAAATCTAAATTTTAGCTTCCTACAACATAAATCATTTATTTGTTTGAAAAATGTTTATCTTTAATTTCTTGGAAAAAAAAAACAACTCGGAAATAGTAGTATCCATGTACGGCAGATGTATAATAATTGAGTCATGAATTTTTTAATTTTACTTACAACTTTTTAACAATACGATTAATAAGCATTTGATTTTGAGTGAAACTCGTACATCCTGATTATCTTTATAAACTTGTTTGCAGTAATTCGTTTTACATAATTATGTAAGATGTTTCCTTACAACGTGATGTAATTTACTATGCATTAAGTATTAAAATTATTATCCCAACAAGTATTAATGTAAAATACATAAAAGGTGTTTTAAATTCTAACTTAAGTGATAGACACAATGTTAACTCAAAAAGTTGCCGAAATTGAAAATTTCTCTAATTTTTTCACCCATTAATTTCTAACGAATTTTTCGGAGTAGATATAACATTCTGTCACAAAACATCGATTCAGAAATTTTTTTTGTGCATCTAACCATTTGAAATGTGGTCCGAATTTGAACTGCCGATTTTGAGAAGTTCAATAGAGAAAAGAAAGCTACTACATTATTTAGATGTGTACTAAATATAAGTTTTAGATTTATGCCTCCTTTAAATCATATCCAAAAATAAAAAACCTGCTTTATTTTTTTTCCTTCAGATTTGGCTTATCTGGCAGAGGGTCGAAAATTTTTTACCAAAATTGAAAATTGAAAAATAGTAAAATTCAGCTGCTCTAAATCAAGATACGTCATATTGAAGTGAAACCTCTTAAAGTAGCATCCTCAGACGATGAAATAATTACGTAACGAAATCATTGGTAACATACAAGGGACATTTTCTTCAAAATTTTTACTAATTGACGAAAAACGATCAAGGGAAAAAAAATACAATCTCAATAAACTTAATTTTCTACGAAGGAAAATAATAATAATAATAATAATAATAATAATAATAATAATAATAATAATAATAATAATAATAATAATAATAATAATAATAATAATAATAATAATAATAATAATAATAATAATAATAATGTGCAAATATATATTTTCCTTTCCTTTTCTGTAAAAATATTTTACAAAATTGAAGAAAAACAATTTAGCTTACAGCAAAAGCCTTGTCACAAAAGTTAAAATGTGTTTATCCACATCACATCGGAAGGGCTTACGCACTTCTTTCTCGTGGTTCACAATAGAAATACGAGGTACAAGAGCTATTGTCGAAACTAACTGCTTTCTTCTTTCAAGACACTGAATGTTAAATGTTCTTTATTTCACTCTCGATCCTATGCTATATCTTATATATTCACGATGGCATTCTTTCAAAACTACAACTTAACCCTCACCTCGTTGTACATTTTAAATTTTTTAATTATATCGAAATTTATAAAATTACTTAAATGTACCTGAAGTGGCAGGGGTGCTGGGAGAGTTATTTCTTTTCTCCTCCACTTCACAAGTTGTGGTCACCAATTCTGTAGTCCCGGGGTTTGCAGGCGGAAGCGAGCTCGGTTTCTATGTAGGTAGAAAATCTCTTCCTCTTTACAGGGGGAAGAGCTAGGCCTTTTGAAGGCGAAAGAGCTCGGCTTCTTTGCAAGCCAGAGAAGGAGAGCCTCTTTGTAGGCTGATGGAAAGCTAGGCTTCTTTGTAAGACAGAGCAAGAGCTTCTTTGTAGGCAGGAGCAGAGAGTGCTGAGTTCTTCTTCTTTCCCAGCTAACAGGTCTAGTAGATGTAGAGGGCTTGTAGTTATCTCTTCTTCTTCTTCTTCTTCTTCTTCTGCTTGTTCCTCTGCTTCACTGGTCGCTGTAGTAATCTCTCTCTCTCTCTCTCTCTCTCTCTCTCTCTCTCTCTCTCTCTCTCTCTCTCTCTCTCTCTCTCTCTCTCTCTCTCTCTCTCTCTCTCTCTCTCTCTCTCTCTCTCTCTCTCTCTCTCTCTCTCTCTCTCTCTCTCTCTCTCTCTCTCTCTCTGGAGGTATTCCTGTACCTGAATATGCTGTTAATTATTTTAATTATTTTATTAAAGAAGCATTCAGTTATATTTATCAACTTCGCACGCATGCAGTTAAACTTTAATTATTATATTTAAACTTTGTCATCTATTCCCTGCGTATGTTACAATTTTCTTCAAAATCAAATTTTCTGTTCAAATTTTACAAGTTTTTGTCAATAAAAACTATTTTTAATAATTATTATTTTGCATTATGCTACAAAACATTATATTATATAATATTTTACATTATTTCGTTAAATAAATGGTAAAATACTTTTAAAAAAAAAACTTTAAAAACAAATGACTTTGCTCTTTTATATTTCATGAACCGAAATTAAACCTTGCCGATTTTTAGAAAGTAGTATAATTATAGTTATCAATATTTAATATAAGGGATGCTAAAATATTTCAAAATTCTCCATTAAAAGTAAGGAGTTATACAAAATTTTTACACTTTAATTTTAGGATTTACAATATCACTAATTTGTTAGCTATACCAACTAAAATTTTATCAAATAAATATCAGAAAAAATAATTTCCATAATAATCATTTATTCGTAAATCCTTTCAAAATTTAAACTAACATCCCTTCAATATCTTTTATAAATAAAGACCAAGTAAATAACTAGAAAAACATTTGCTAAACAAATGAAAAAATTAAACATTACTACTTTTTAAATTTTCAGACGGAATTCAAATGCAAGATTTTAGCATAAATAATATAAATAGATAGATACCATACTAAAATGTAGGCACAAATTAAATGTGCATCACATATCAAAAATATAAATAGATACCGTACTAATGTAGGCACTAAAATTAAATGTGCGTCACATATCAAAAAGAATATAAATAGGCAATAAGGTTAAATTCAGGTCACATATCAAAAAATAATTTAACTTACTCCTCCAGAGACCCAGGGAGAAATGGCAGGCAGGTGATATAGACGGTAAACTTGAGTCCCGCTGGGAATGCCATTTTAATAAAAAATAAAGGATGCAAGATCGATCGCTTGGGGCTGCCATTTACAACATAAGGATTTGCAACAAAAATAGACTACCCTTGGTAAAGAACTTTTAGTTTTGTACACAGTGAGCAACTATTCTGCACCCGAAATGATAAATATTTATGACTTGAAGTAATAACATAATTATGAATCAACAAAATAGTTATAAAAAAGTTTACAATAAATTGCATATTTGATCTCCTTGCATTTCATCATGCCAATAAACATATAAGAAAATTAATAAAAACTAAAAAATCCGGATAAAAGTCCCAACCATAAGTTATTGGGACTTTTCCTATAAAAAATTAATTTACAATCCAATAATTATTGGCAAATCAATTTAAGATCAATTCGAATCACAGCCTCTTTACCAAAATGTTAGAGATTAATTATAGTAAACTAAACTATGCACAAATAAGTCACCAATAGGTGTTAATGAAATTTAAGTTAAACGATCTCAAGTTTTGATCAACAAATGAAAATGAAAATACAAATTGCACTTTCTTACCGTGATCTACCGTTTTGTTTCTTCGACCGACCTTCCCCAATGCTCCCAGACTCTCCAGAGGATCAGCTGCTTAGTTGTTAATATTCATCATGATATATGTGACAGGCGGCTCTCGGCATTCAATGATGAAAGAGATGAAAAACAATTATTAATAGGATTGTTTAAGAGTCATTTTAGTTTTTAAATAATAACTCTTCCATAATAAGGCTAGGTGAGCACAAATTTGGAGACGATATTCGATGGGAAGAAGAAAGGTCTCTCCTTTCGTATTTATTTGGTGTAAATTATCGGTTTGGTGACATGGGAAAAATATTTATTGTCAGCCAAACCGAGAGAAAGCAATCTTTGAATTTAAATGATGCTGAGTTTACTATTTGTACATATTATATATATATATAATAATATATATAATTATATATATATATTATATTATTATATAATATATATATAATATATATTATATATTTATTATATATATTATATATATATATATTATAATATTTATATATTATATATATTTATATATATAGTGTTATCAAACAATCTTTCAATACTCATTCTACGGTGTTCTAAAAACATAAAAAAAAATTCTGTCAGACCTATAATCTCCAACATTAATTCAGTTACATTAATCTTCCTATGGCTGTCCAAACAACTAAAACATTACTTGGACATATTTCACCCAAACTAAAAAATTTTAATTAAAAACAAATATTTTGCTCATAATCACTTTCTAGCTTTGACGTTTATTCCTTTTCACGTCAGTTCACCGCTCCTTTTACATCTTCTATTAGAAAGAATTCTTTAAGAAACACTAACTAGATTACCTTTCTCTCTAACACTAATTTTTATCACACCTTTGAACGCATTTCTTCAATTTTAACAAAACTTTTACTAAACAAATTCTGGTCTAAGATCGGATTCCCTCTCCCCAATTCTTTAGTAATATTTATGGCTATTAAAAATTTTCATACTTTAACACCTCTTCTTGTCAACACCAATGTTTCGTATGTGGATGATATTTTTATTTCCACTCCCTTAACCACCAACCCAACTCTCATTCTTGAATACATCAACTCCACCCTAATATAAAATTTACCATGGACTCTTAAATCACACCTACCTTTCTTGATACCTCCTGCTTTTGGAACAAGCCCTACCATCTTTAGCGTTTATCGTAACTATTCCAACCTTCTACATCATGGTTTCCAACTTTCACATATTATCTGGTGTTATATCTCGTCTTCTTCTAAGCTCTAACGATTGTTTCTTCTTTTCATAATGGAAATTAAATACATTTCATACGTTCAGAAACTTATCTTATCCAACCTACATTATCAAAGGTTCACTAAAAAAGCAAAAAAATAAATTTACAACCCACACCAACACGCACTCTCTCACCTATCTACCCATTCCTCACTAAAACAAATCCTCAAAAATTTACCTTCATCATTAAGACTAACTTCCTAACCTCTTCTTTCAAAAGAATCTTCAAACCTCCACTCAATTAAAAATAACTACATGCATTAATCCTGCCATCAATGCCCTCACTTACATAGGTGACAATGATTTTAATCAGAGTTTATAACAAAACACGATCTTAATTACGAATCTCAAATTCTGCTCTCCCTCATAGATCTAGTCTCAATCACAACATTAACATAAAGGATACGTGCCCAATCTTAGAAGGTAATAGACCCCACCAAACGTAAACTCGTAGAATCACTATGCGGTACAGAACTTCCTAATTTTTAAATTGCAAAAGGACATATATGTTTGAATCCAACTTAAAACATTTTACCACACACATTTTAAAAATTATAAAGCAAAATTTACTTTAAATTTAACAAACCATTTATTCCATTTCAACTGTTTTACTAATATTAAAAATTTTAATAATTTTTATTTAGTTTCAAAATAAAATCGTCTGAGGGGGTCCAGAAAATTAGGACCGAAAGTTGAAATTAATCTTATAAGACTGTTGGTAAAATTTTTTAATAAATATTAAATAAGGCCTTCTATTATAATATATATATATATATATATATATATTATTATATTATATATTCTATATTATATATATATATATATATATATATATATATTTAAAGCCTATGAATAAAAAGTCCATAAGCTGCTGATATATATATATATATATATATATATATATATATATTATATTTATTTATATTATATTTTTATATATATATATATATATTATGGCAGAGTCCGAATAGTGACACTGTATCTAAAAATATGTGTAAAAACACTAATATTTTTGAAATTTCAGCGAACATTTTTAATGCAAGGAACAAAATTTTCATATATTATTAATAACTCTTTATATTGCATTTATTAGTTAAAATATGATTTTTACGGTGAATAGCTTTAGCCCTGGCAGTGTGGTAATCGAGCAGCGAAGCCAGGTAGGCAGCAAGAGTGAAGAATGTTTATTTTTATTCGTCTATGAAAACATCATTTTTTTAAAGAAAATTTTACTTTGACTTGTGAATGAAAACAAAATTTTTTCTGAATAACAAATGTAGTTGTATTTATATAGTAACAAATTCTAGATGTGTCTCCATTATATATATATATATATATATTATATATATTAATATATATATATATATATAATATATATATTTTATATATATATATATTTTACAGTTGTCACCAATCACGGGCAGAGGCCTATTCAGGGAGGGGGTGTTGGCACGCTCATAATCAACACTAAAGCAAATTACGCAGATGAGCATAGACGCAGGCTTTGAAGTGGAGGGATTAAATTGAGAGGACAAGAGATGGAAGAGATTCCAAGAAAAGCGGTGGCAGGAAGAAGGAAGCCCCGCAGTGAATAGCCTGGAGTAACATCAAAACAAAACTCATGTGCAGACACAGAACCCCTAGTGCTCGAGGGCGGCGTAAAGGTGGAGGTACGCGCGTGATAAGCTCCCTCGAGCAACTGCAGCTGCGGTACTATAGAAAGAAGATAAAGCACCAAATGCGCGCAAAGATAGAGGTCAAGTTGAACTGGAAAGTACAGACAGTTTATAAACCTTTTGGTCTTTGGAGCGACCCTATCAACAAGCCGGCTGAAACGCAAGCCCCAGATATGAGAGTAGTCTCCATAAGGCGGATGAGGCCCTTGGTAATGGAGCAACTGGGAAGAGGAAAAAAGTCTCGCAGTCTAACAGAACTCAAGTTTTTTGAGGGCCTAAGCAACTTGTGAATGTGAGTTTCCAAGACAATTTTTTGTTTATGTTAAGCAAGGATGTTTATATTGTCAACAGGAGAGAGAAGAACGTCGAAGAGATGGAGAGTTTTTTAAGAATTGGGAATTTCAAGGTTCAGACGACCCACCGGAAATTTATTCCAGTCAGCGAGAAAAGAAACGGAAAGATTAAACGAGAGGCAATTCTAGAAGCTAAAGAGGGAGCAGAATTGAAATGAGTTAAGAATGAAGGGTCAAGTATCGGCATATGAGTGGAATAGAGTTAGATGTGCGGTGAGAAGATCATTAAATGAAAAGTAGGAGATAAGAAGAACCTGAGGAACACTATTGACAGAAAGGAAGAAGAAGTGCCCTCAAAGCCGATATTGAGCGATTTGAAGAAAACTAGACATAGTAGCAAGAGAAGGAAACAGTTCGACGGCTAGAGAGATTGGAGAGAGTTGACAGCGTGCATACCGGTAAAGGCGCGCCATAGCAGTCTCCCGTAGTTCCTAAGGGGGAAAACATAAATCAGTAAGATAGGAAAGGATATCGCAGTAGACTTCGAGTGCGAAGCCGTACTGGCGTCGGAGGAGTGAATGAGATTCAGATGATCTAAGAAATGAGAGTTGAGAAGAGTTTAAAGATCTTTAGATAGAAAACAAGTAAGAGCTATAGGGTGATAGTTGGAAGGATCAGAGCGACTTACTTTTTTTCGAAATAGGTTGGCATGTGCGTGCTTCCAACACTGAGGGAAAGTTTTAGTATTGAGATAGAGAATATAGTTGAAAGAGGGTGGGGATAGCTGGAAGCACACTCCTCAAAAAATTCGGGGAGGAATGCATCGTTCCACTCCTTCTACGTTCGTTCAGTTTTCAGGAGCATGCACGATAAATGTAATCATAGGCAAAGGCAATTGGACATCTGAGAGGAGAAGGAGGAGGATGGGGAATGCAGAATCGTCCAGGGTTGATTAGAGGAAAATAAGGAGGCCGAAGAGATTTTGCTTTTCAGTTGGAGAATTAGCAGCAGTACCATCAGATCGATAGAGGAGGAAAGACAGATTTACAGAAGTGTTGTTAGAGATGTTTTTGGGGCAAGAGGCAGAAAGATTTGTCAGTAGGAGACCAAGGAGGTAGCGCACTTTCGTTT
This sequence comes from Trachelipus rathkii, assembly GCA_015478945.1. Lineage (NCBI taxonomy): Eukaryota > Metazoa > Arthropoda > Malacostraca > Isopoda > Trachelipodidae > Trachelipus > Trachelipus rathkii. The sequence continues at coordinate 10,984 of JABUQX010001200.1, forward strand.
GATGAGCCCGCTTTGCTCGTCGAGAGTATCCCCCTGCCCCAACGGGATTTTTGGCTGAATGAAAAATTTAGCAAGAGTGGTAGGAGAGAAAATTTTTCACTCCGATTACGCCTGTTTAGCATGAATGGCAGAGAACAAGCACGATCGAACATGGATTATGAGGAGAGAAAGATTTAGTCGAAGAAGGAATTGAACCTGCTATCCATACACGATTCAGCTCCGTTATCTGCAGAGGTCGAAGCGTCCCGAGACAAAGCAGTCATTGAATATATATATATATAATATATTATCTTTTATTATATATATATATATATTAATATTATATATATTATATTATATATATAATATTATATATTATATATTAATATATATATATATATATATATATATTATTATTAAGGTTAGTTAGATAAAGTTGGGTTAGGTTACTTATTTTACGTTGGTTCTTTATTTTGACCATTCTCCTTCAATTGTATTTGTGTGTGTTCCTGTTTTAGAATTTAATAAAATTTAACGAGTTATAACTGTAAGTAATAAAACTTTTTTGCTCATGACTAGTCTGTAAAGCTTTATCACTGATCCTTTTTACTCTATGAACCATACAATTTTTCCCATTGTCTTTATATTTTCGTTTACCAAAAATTGTATTTCAATTGCAACTTATTGTACACTATATATATTTATTATTATATACTTAAAATTATCGCACACCAATTTTATTTCTTCTTCATTTCTCTGCCTTAAAATTCTCTTGCCTTTAAAAATGTTTTCAGTTTTTTGGTAGCTATGATAGGTTAAAACTTGCTAGTTGGTGGTTATTTTATGAGCAAGCACCCTATACTAAGAGGATGGTAATTTAGAAATCCATATTTGAAATGATGTTTTTTTTCAACATAAGTAATATAAGTAAATATGCAATGAAAGTATAAAAGTAGCAAAAGTCCCTATCTGTTGGATACTCTCTTTCGTAGCGAATTGTAGTCACAGCTTTTCCCAGCGCGTTTTCCAAATTGCTCTGATCTTCGTTTAGTGCGAAATTTGTTGATCGAAATTCAAGTCGCAGCCTTTTCCTTGAAGTTTTTCTCGCTCTTGCCGGGAGGCTTTCTGGAGAGAGTATCTTGAGTGAGATTTCTTCTGATTCTAATAATTTGATACTGACTCTAATATTGATGAAAAATGAATGACTCATAGTTTATATATTTTTCACTTTGTCTTTGGCTTTTGACTTCGAAATCTTGATAAAAGTACGACTAAATTAAATTTTTACAAATTATAATGGAGTGCTATTACTTTCTGCGCTAAACACGGAGTGAGAAAAGTATGTTATAATAATTATACAGAATAATAATAAAATACATAGTTATACTTTCAAATGCAAAAATATCTAATTATGTCCGAAGACAAAAGCCATACAAAATTTGAAGGCAAATAAATATAAAGAAATGTAAAATTAAATACGAAGCATAATGGTATAAATCTAAACATATATAAATTTTGAATAATAAAAATACAATAATGTTATATTCAGAAAATAAAAGGGGCATTTAAACATAAGATTTGGTTATATTCGTTAGATATAAACAAACATACAACTTTAAATACAAAAATATTTATCATAATTATGGATATGAAAAATTAATTATTCACAAGTTAATTAATAGGCCACTCGAACCGTTGAATCCAGGGAAGGTCTTAGTATAAGGCGTTCTAATGTATATGATTTGATCAATGCGCACGTAAATAGTTTTCAAAGCTGTAGTTCGAGAGAAACATTGCTTGACATATGATGAGACGAAGTTGCTTGAAATTGATGATTATTAAAAATTTTTCATACATAAAAGGGAGCGGTCACAGAACAATTTAGAATTAAAGGAATAAGTTCGTAGTGGAAATCCAAAAAATGAATTTCTGCCATAATCCAAACTTAAAATGTGAAGAATCCACACGTAAGGAAGTTAATATGTATGGGGAAGTTGGCTTGAATTTAGGTTCTTTTATTTGAAAAAATTGTTCATACATAAAAGGGGAGGTCACAGAACATTTAGAATTCGAAAAGGATTAGAGTTCGTAGTGGAATCCAAAAATGGTTTTGCCCATAATCAACTTGAATGATGGAAAGAAATCCATGCCGAAGGAGTTCTTTCTATGTCTAGCGATGATCTCGAACTGTTATAGTTGTGAAAAGGTGAAGACGATAATCAAAAATTAAATGAAAATTGAAAATTCCAGTATCGATAATGTCCGTTTGCTTGAGTCATTTTTTCGAGTGTTCTGATTGAGAATTTTTAGTATTTTAGTTTTTTTCTTTTTCTTCATTTTGTGTTTTTCAGAAGGGTTGAGTGAAGTTCTGGGTGTTCTTCTCCGGTTCACCACTTATTAGGGATGTACTTGCTAAGATGGTGGCCTGTATTTTTAGAGCAAGCGCACCCACGCATATATAGAGGTTGGTAAAATTAGAAATCTCATTGAAATGAAGGTTTTTATTCAACGTAAGTAGAGATATTCAATAAAGTAAAGAAGTAACAAAAGTCCTTCTGTTGAGATACTCTCTCGTAGGCGAATGGTGATGTCACAGCCTTTCCAGAGGTTTCCCGGCCCCCGACTCAGCCCCCCTCCTCCGACCTCCCCCCCTCCTCCTTTTCCCCTCTCCCGTCCCTCCTCCCCCCCATTTCCCGCTTCCACCGCCCCCACCTTTCGTGCGAGAATTTGTACGAATATTCGGTCGCCCAGCCCTTTCTTGAATTTAACCTCCATCGTCTCCGGAGGGATTCTGGAAGAGAGTATCTTGAGTGGATTTTCTTCTGATTCTTCATATTATTATCTGACTCAATATCTGAACTGACAAAGTATACCTCAAAAGCGAGTTTTTTTTATGTATATTATTCCACTTTGACCTTAATGCTAAAATTTTGCCTTCGCAAATCTTAGCATAAGTAGAACATAAATTAAAATTTTTACAAATTTTTAATTTTGGCGATAGCTATCGTAGTTTTTTAAATACAGGTGTCAGCTATTCGGGAACTTTACATTATTATATTATATTATATATATAATATATATATATATATATATATATATATATATATATATAATATATATATTATATATATTTTATATAGTATATATATATATATATTTATATAATATATTAAAGTAGTAATATAAGAATACGCACTTTATCTAACCGCAAACCTGATAAGAAGGCGAAGAACGGCTTCACTTCAAAGGGTGCCGCCGAATCACTTCAAAAGTGAACGCAAGCCGAAAAGGTACCTGCCCTATATTCTATATAATTTATATTCTATATTCTATGGCTATATTTCTACGCTTTAGCGCGTGCGCGCTATATTGTAGAATACACCTGATATTAGTGGTATCCCTAGGTTATTTGGGTAACGGGGAGCTCCGATTGGCTGTATATTAGAAGGTGCTAGGATGCTTCCTTCTATGAGTTATTCCACCCTTTTCTAGCCTTTTCTAGCATGACATGTCTAACGGTCATAGAACAACGGCTTTAATATGGTGTCTAATCTAGGTTATAGAGGTCGGGGAGTCGAATTGGTTTATTGAAGGTGCTAGGTTGGTTCCTTCATGAGTTAGTATCCCCCACCGCTTTCTAACCCTTTAGTGCGATATTCGTATATGCCATGAATAGTTATCCGATATTTTGTATGATATTAGTACAATACGAACAATGCTGAAGTTTCATGTGGTTTACGAGGAATCGATTTCACTCTAACAAGGTTGTATTACGATATTACCCCTACCCCTTTTCTAACATTTTTGTTTTTGAGCTATGAGCTGGGCCTCGGTGTTTGTCTAGTATTGTTTTTGAGGTATACCGAGTCGATTGCCGCTATTGCGAGCTCCGGTTTCAGCCGTTGGCGGTTTAGAAACGCACCAACATGTGTTTTTCGTAGAGGGCTTACCCTTCTTCAAAAACCTATCATGACGGGTGGTAAACAGGGGTGAAAGCAGGGTTGCGGAGTCGTAAAATAAATTTTTTTCGACTCGACTCCGACTCCGAATCCTTAAATTCAAATTTGGATTTTGACTCCGACTCCGACTTCGATTCCATTTCACTTTAAAACCAAAAAAATTTTCGACTCGACTCCGATCGACTCATTAAACAAAAAATTTGACCCGACTCGGACTCCGATACTTAAACAAAATTATTCTGACTCCGATCCGAATCAGTCTCCATTTGTCCAAATTCAAAATATTCGACTCTGCATACAATTCGCGCGTTTGGATTGTACTTAAAACATTTCATCCTTTGAAACAATTTCTTTTTTGCGGATTGTTCGTACACATTAAGCCGCTTTTTGGCTGAATCTAATCTCCAATGCTATACGGTAAAGTACCGTAAAGATGTGGAGGAGGGCAGGCAGCAACAACATGAAAACATATATTTCAGTTTTTGAAACAAATGTATAAGTAAATATAATGCAATTATTTTTATTTTTATTAATAAACAGCCATTATAAATTAACAGTTTAAATACTTTCAGTTCAATAATAATAATTTATAATAATACTAATAATAATATAATAATAATACTATAATAATAATAATAATATAAATATAATAATAATATAGCATTAAGAGGTCGTTATGAAATAAAAAAACAAAGAATTTTGAAAATTAAAAGAACTGGGATTTTATTATTTAGGATTATATATAAATATATATATTATATATATATATATTATATATATATATTTTTATATATATATATATATATATAATATTATAGTATAATATATATTTATATATATATATGGATTGGCTAAAATAACACAAAAACAAATTCACCTTTGAGACCTGTAATATTTATGTGCGGAAGTGTTAATACACGAATGCCCATATCTGAACAGATTTTCCGACATATCTTAATAATCTTTCATAGTTATCAAATAATGAAACTTATGATAAATTTCAACTTTAATTGAAGCCACTATATATCGCCTCATTATGTAGAATCTTTGTTCATAAATGTACCGTTTTTGATACGATTGAAATAATAATTAACGAAGTGTTTCACTCAATAACCTACCCCCAGCCAGATATATAAAGACAACATATGCAGGAAACCATTTCATTAATTTGTTGTAATCAAACCCGTTTAAATTTAAGAAAACAATAGCCTAAAATGCTGGACTGCCGATGGGCTGACACTTGACCACATTTCGCTGACTTCTATATGTAAGTCTGGAAAAACAACATCCTTCGTGAACAAACACTTTAACTTATTTTACTAAGGTTGTCGACGACCCCTCGATAATTTTAGGAACATAGATCATATACTCAGTTCATCAATAGAATTCAGGAGTTGTTTGGTCATGCTTAAAATTCATATACGAAACTTAGGTTAATAATGGCTATCTGTTTTTTAGACATCAAAATCAATGTTAATTCTGAACGGCTTATTATCTACAGGCATACATGTCAAACCCATAATGGTTTGTATATGAACTATGGATCCTATATTCACCGACTATTTACAAAGAATATATCGTAAATTTTAGTTTACAGAGCATACACCCTATGTTCAACTTGGGAAACTTTTGATGAAGAAATTTGCCGAATTAAGTAAAATTTCATTAACTGTGATCATCCACAATATTATAATTACAAAATATATATAAAGAAAGAATAATCAGAAATTCGATAAATTTCTTCTTCAAAACTTCAATGCTATTTGTCAAATAAGGAAGAGAGTGCCTTCGTAATATTTTGAATTCTCACTCAAAACTAAAGACACGTCAAAAATAAGTCAGACATACATAAGTCAAAAACTGTCATCTTCTTTAGCACAAGATGATGCTTTTGGCCCGACAACCATACACGGTTGTGTACATTCAAACTGGCCTGAGTTAAGACATGTACGTCGCATCTTTGGTTACACGAAGAATAGTTGTCGGACAGGGATACTCCACATTTTACAGTCCAAAAATCTTGACCATTTCAATAGGATGGTCAATAACTTTAAGTAATATTCTAAACACTACAATATTATACGGATGTGTTGAAGTCAAACTTAAAATTGCGGAGGCTTTCTACATCAAAGCACGCAAAGACATTTACATAAAATTTTATGTATTTATCAGTCAGACAATATCATTTGATTTACTTATTTTATCATTTAAAGACTCTTCGTTATGCAATTAATATTCTGAAGATGTCTCAAGTATAGAGACGAAACGCGTCGGGAAATCTACGTAAATATTCTTCTTCTCATGTATATTATTTTCAAGATTTTATTAAAAGAATTAATTATGTACAAAACATAAATATTTTAGACGTTGGAAATAAAATCAAACTTTATAATAATAATAATATAATATAATTATAATAATAATAATAATAATAATATAATATATTAATATATACTAATAATATATAATAATATAGAACTTAAATGTCGAACTCGACTCGACTCCGACTCCAACTTCACGGAATCTTTCACTCCGACTCGACTCCGTCATCCTTCACAGGAATCTCGACTCCGAACTCGCTTCGCCGCTCCCTTGCACAGAGTTTATCGACTCGACTCCACTCGGGAATTGCGACTAACGGTTGCGATCACGCTCGACTCCGACTCCGCAGCCCTGGTAGAATGTCATAAAAATAGGATATCCCGTAGTTAACGCCAGAGTCCCCAGGGCCCCAGCAGGGGGTCATTTATTTGGTGTAATCGACACAATGTTACACTTAGCAAAGAGGTTTAGAGACATCGTAATCTCATTCATACCTTGGTATGATCTTACCTTATTGATTATTGCAATTGTTTGATCGCACTGTTTCAAGCCGTTACGGTCAAAGGGGGTGGGGTCCCGCCAAAAACTAAAATGGATTTAGAGAAGCTGAAATTTGGTGAGTGTATAGAATAGAATAAATGAAATAGAAATGGCTATGTTAAAATTGGCGAACCATATGGAGCCGGAGCCGGAGCTGGTGATTGGGTGCAGATGGAATTCTGGTTTCAACACATATTAGAACAATGAGAGTGTCTACATATATGATTTTCTTAGTGTAGATCATTTTTTGGGGTTTCAGAACCATAAAATGAGTCTGAACCTTTCAGGGTTTCTTAGTGAAACAAAGAAGAAAAGCGTAAGCGAAAATTGCATTAATAATGAATCACGGTTTAACTCCTCTAAAAAGATCGCAGTGGCAAGAACGAAGCGAGGTTGCCCCGCGCGCGGCGCGCGCACCGACCCGAACGGGCGAGCGCCGCAGGCGCAATATTACTGCGCGCACGTTAAATATTTTTCGTAGTTGTAACGTTAATATACACTTTTTTTTTTTTAATAAGTGTTTTATGAGATTCACTTAAAGCCTGACCTCAAGTATACCGTTATTCTGTACTATGAAACCGCTCATTTTTATTTTATACTTAAACTTTCTTATTTTTTTTTTATTATTTTAAAACCTTGTTCATTTATTAATTTTTGTAAATAAAACATGTTTTTTTCTACCTTAAAGCTATAACTCAATAAGGCAGTACGCAAATAGCCCCAGAGGGCCCCTCCCTCACCCTGGCTATGCGCTTTGTCTTTACTGCTTTATTGTCTTACTATGGGTTTTACTGTTTCAAGTCCTATCCGAAAACAGCAATTCTGTGTGAAAAATAACTTCATTAAACTTTGAATATATATATATATATATATATATATATATATATATATATATATTTATATATATATTATATATATATATATATATATATATATCATATATATCTATATGAGAGAGAGAGAGGAGAGAGAGAGAGAGAGAGGGATATGAAAAGTTTTTCTACTCATCGATAAAAATTTTACCAATTATATATTAGTAAATTTACAGCGTATACATGTAATATTATAATTATTATTATATATATATATATATATATAATTATATATATATATATATATATATATATATATATATATATAAATTTACCTCCAACGAACATCTGATGGTTTCCATAGGGAAGTAACATATTCCCCCAGATTCTTCATTTCTTATAGTTGTTATTATATCATTTATTATCCTCTTTTTGAATGTTCATCACGATTTGATCGGTTAAAACACGTTCTTGAGGAAAATTTTTAGATGGAATAGGGTATGGTATTCATTTTAAATCGTTCCACATTGACTATAAATGTTTTTAACACATTGCTTGTTTCCATAATTTTCTCTATATGTCCATCCAGTATAGGTATCATATTATTATACTTTAATGCTATATCGAAGTATGTAATCTCGTTGCCCTCTTTCTTAGCAGCTGAAGCTCTTATTATGTAACCATAGACATCATCAGATGCATATACAATGCGGATTTTTGATGGATCACGTGGAGTGTAAGGATGCCTAGTCGAAAAATCTGAATTATAATTGACACTGTATACAGGTTTTTAAAATAACAGCACTTTGAATATATGTTATAAGTCCGATAGCTATACCTTTTTAAAATATACTACAAACACAGCTATGGTTACGATGGGTGGTTCTCAACTGAATATCATATTCACAGGCTTGTAACCAGCAACCTTTAAATTCGTGACGTCATAAACATGAATTTTCCTGAAAACTTTATCTTTTCAGCTTTATATACAATGTAAAATTTCATGAATCATTAACTTTTACAGGTCTGTATACATTTAACTTCTGGAAGATATATTTATATTATATATATATTATATATCTTATATATATATATATATATATTATATATATATATATATATATATTATATATATATATATTATATATATATAATATATATATATATATAGTTAAAGGGTAGTAAATCAGTTATTTCATTTTAATGCATTTATTACATAATTAGAAATAAATAATCACTGACCACATCACTTTTTAGCATAAATATATTTACAAATTTAATTAAAACAATATTTTTAAAAAACATATATGAATACTACAATAACTACACATAATTAGAGTCTGATGGCTGAACAGGGTATACATAGTTTTTTCTATAATTTACATTATTATATTTAAAAAATGAAAGGATATATTGATTATTCAATTTAATTTTTAATTCCAAGAATCAATCAGTGACAATGCATTTTTCTCCCTATACAACAGAATCCAAGAGTTCCTGTTGTAATGGTGGCGATGTGAAGTGTTTGACACGAACGGTATCCTTCTCTGTTTTACAGATCTATTCATAATCGGCGAAGACTCCAATAAATGAGGTTCGTTTTTAAACACGTTTTTTTTCTTCTTATTTCATCCTTATAATTAAAATCACGTTTGCGTACTCTGTCAATTTCAATGAGCTGGGGTGTTCCAGATAAACCAGGACAGTGATTGGTGATTGTAGACTTCCACTAAAGGAGAATTAAACCCTATGTCCCCTTTCTTAAATGTTTAAATTGATTAGCGTTACAGCTGAAAGGTTTAGCGGTGAGATCGTAAGCATATAATTACTATTCTTTAGGTATTTTTCAAAGATCTATCTGTCCGCTGGTCAACATGAAACAGTGGTTAGCTTTAGATCGTAAAAAAGGCTCGTGCGAACATAGAGACTGATTGCGATCCGTTGTTAAATTTCAAGTCCTACGTAAGGTTGACGTTTAACATGTAGCCTGATTGCCTCTAAGTCAAAGGGGTTGAATTTATGGGTGATTTTTTATAATTCCTTGAGTATGCTTCATGTTCAACAATATCTATTATTACTTTCTGAGGCAGATTACCATTCACAATGTTAGGGATATTGATACTCGATCCCTGTGTAAAGTTAAACAACTTTGTTTTCACTCGTTTGATAGGATACTTAGCTGTAGTGTTCAATAGAGATTTTCATTTCCAAATGTCTCTGGGGTAGTAATTTTACTTTTCTAACATAGAGATAGCTTCTAACTTGTAAACAGGTTCGGAACCATACAGGCCGTAGGCAGTAGGTTTTCTTTTTATTTTAGAGCGAATTTAGGATTTGAGCGGGTTAATCGAATTCTAAGTATCTACAGCTTGGTAGATAAGTCTTTCTTGAGAGAAGATGTCACCGTTTAAGTCCGTAAAATTCATATGTGTTCCCTGTGGTTTTTACCAGCTTAATTTATATGTGCAGCGCACTCGTCTTTTGAAACTATAAAACCGAAGACTGGAGCTGAACTTCATTAGGTGGCATAGCTGCAAATTATCCTTAATAGGTTATATAGAACATTTATTAAATTATTCAGACGATGCTATAACGTCTCATCTCCGTCTTGCGGTTTTTTATAGTTTTCAAGAGAGCTTGCAATATACGATAAAGCTGGTACAACCACAGGGAACACATAGAATTTTACGGACGTTTAAACGGTGTAATCCTTCTCTCAAGAAGACTTATTCTACCACTGTAGATCTAGAATTCGATTACCCGCTTCAATCCTAAATTCGCTCTTAAAATAAAAAGTAACCCTACTGCTACAGCTGTATGTCCTGAACCTGTTTACAAGTTGTTAGAAGCCTATCTCTATGTTAGAAAAGTGAAATTACTACCCCAGAGACATTTGGAAATCGAAAAATCTCTCTTGAACACTACAGCAAAGTATCAAACGAGTGGAAACAAAGTTGTTTAACTTTACACAGGGATTATCGAGTATCAATATCCCCAACATTGTGAATGGTAATCTGCCTCAGAAAGTAATAATAGATATTGTTGAACATGAAGCATACTCAGGGAATTATAAAAAATCAGCCTATAAATTCACCCCTTTTGGACTTAGAGGCATCAGTCTACATGTAAACGGTCAACCTTACGTAGGGACTATGAAATGTTATACAACGGATCGCAGTCTCTATGTTCACGACTTTTTACGATCTAATAGCTAACACTGTTTCATGTAATGAAGCGGGACCAAGGGATAGATTTGAAGAATAGCTAGAATAGTAATTTATTGTTAGATCTCACGTAACTTTCAGCTTGTAACGCTAATCATTTAAAATTTTAAGAAGGGGACATTAGGGTTAGTCTCCTTTAGTGGAAGTCTACAATCACCAATCACTGTTCTGGTTTATCTGGAACATCCTCAGTTCATTGAATTGGCAGAGTACGCAACGTGATTTTGAATTATTAAAGCTGATGAAGAAGAATAAAAAACTGTGTTTAAAACGAACCTCGATTTATAGGAGTTTTCGCTATTAATGAAGTAGGACTCCATGTAACACTAGAGAAAGGATACCGGTTTCGTGTTTCAACTTCACATCGCCTACATTCAACAGGAGGATCTGGATTTCTGTTTTTAGGGATTTAGATTGGCTTGTTTCACCCGATTATTTTTTCGAGTTCAAATGACTTAATTGAAATAATCAATATATTTCATTTTTTAAATATAATAATGTAATTAATATAAAACTCATTACCTGTTCAGCTATACTCTAATTTATGTGTAGTTTATTGTATTTTTTCATTAAATGTTTATTTAAAAAATATGTGCCTTTAATAAATTTGTAAATATATTTGATGCTAACATTTGTATGTAATGCGTAGATGAATGTCTTTAGTAAGCGTAGATGAATTCTTTATGTATAAGCGATTTTACCACCTTTAAACTTATATATATACTATATATATATTTATATATATATATATATAATATATATATTATTATTATTATATATATATATATATATATAAGTTTTTATGAACAGTACAATTTGCTTGTTCCTTTTGCGTGTCTTCCAGAGTTAAATGTATTTTCCGAGCATTGAAATAAGATGCCGCAATTTACCTTTTTTGTTAAGTTTAAAAGATAAAGTTTTCAGGAAAATTCATGTTTATGACGTCGCGTATTTTTAAAGGTTGCTGGTTACAAACCTGTGAATATGATATTCAGTTGAGAACCAACCATCGTAACCATAGGTGTGTTTGTAATACATTTAAAAAGGTATAGCTATGGGACTTATAACATATATTCAAAGGTGCTGGTTTATTTTTAAAACCTGGTATACATGTGTCAATTATAATTCAGATTTTTCGACTAGGCATCCTTACACTCCACGTGATCCTTCAAAAATCCGCATTGTATATGCATCTGATGATGTCTATGGTTACAGAGTAAGAGCATCAGCTGCTAAGAAAGAGGACATGAGACTACATTCTTCGATATAACATTAAAGTATAATAATAATAATGGTACTATTACTGGATGGACATATAGAGCAAATTATGGAAACAGCAATGTGTTTAAACACTTTATAGTCAATGTGGACGATTTAAAAAATGAAGATACGATACTAATCCATTCTAAAATTTCTTCCAGATCGTGGTTCTAACGGATCAGATTTGTGACATCAAAGAGAGGATATAAATTATATAATAACAACTATAAGAAATGAGATTTCTGGAGATTATGTTACATTTCCAGCGGAAACAATCAGGATGTTTGCGGTGGAGTGAAAGTTTTAATATATATATATATATACTATATTATATATATATATATATATATATATATATATATATATATATTTATATATTATATATACATATATACGCATTTGTAAATTTTACTAATATAGTATTTGTGTAAAAATTTTTTTTCATCATGAGTAACAAAGATTTATCATATTCTCTCTCCTCCTCTCTCTCTCTCATCTCTTTCTATATATAATATATATATATATATATTATATATTATATATATATATATATATATATATATATATATATATATTATATATATTATATATATATATATATATATTCCAAATTTAATGAAGTTTATTTTTTCGCCCGAATGTTGTGTTTCGGAAGGACTTGAAACAGTAAAACCAACAGTAAGGCATAAAGCGTAAAGAAAAGCGCTGCCAGGGTGAGGGGAGGGGTTCCTCTGGTGTATATTGGCTACTGCTTTGGAGTTTTATAGCTTTAAGGTAGAAAAACATGTTTTTATTACAAAATTTAACAGTGAACAAGGGTTTTGTATAAATAATAAAAAAATAAGAAGTTTTTAAGTATAAAATAAAATAGCGGTTTCATAGTACAGAAAACGGATTAATTGAAAGGAAAATACAAAGTGGTGTAAACACTTTATTAAAAAAAAAAGTTGTATATTACGTTACTACGAAATATATTTAACGTGCGCGCAGTAATATTGCGCCTGGGGCGCTCGCGTCGTTTCCGGGTCGGGAGCGGCTGCGGGCGCGGGCACCCTCGGTTCGGTCTTGCAACCCTGCGATCGTTTTTAGAGAGTTGAAACCGTGATTCATTATAATGCATCTTCCTTAACGCTTTTTCTTCTTTTTTTCACTAGAAACCCTGAAGAGGGGTTCTCAGACTCATTTTAGGGTTCTGAACCAAATGTGTTCTACACCTATGAAAACATATATGTAGACTCATTTGTTCTAATATGTGGGTTTTGGAACCAGAATTCATTTGGCACCGCATCACAGCTCCGGCCTCGGCCATATGGTTCGCCAATTAATTTAACATAGCATTCTATTTCATTTATTCTCATCTATTCACTCACCAAATTTAGCTTTCTAAGTCCATTTTTAGTTTTTTGGGGGGCGGGGACACCCCTTTGAGTAAGGCTTGAACATTTGGATGCAAAATGTCTATATAAGGAAGAATACCATTTTGAAGAGGATAGATGTATATAACCCTCTTTTTGCTAAGATGTAACATTTGGTGTCAATTTATACCCAATCCCCGGCTGGGGGCCTCGGGACTCTGGCGTTCGGGAAAGTAACTAGGGGAATCTCATTTTTGAGACATTTACAGGGCTGCGGTCGGAGTCGGAGTCGTGGAGTCGGAGTCGTGGAGTCGTGAATTTTCCCGGAGTCGGAGTTGGAGTCGAAAACTCTGGTCAAGTGGAGTCGGAGTCGGAGTCGGAGTGAGATTCCTGTGTAAGTGGAGTCGGAGTCGGAGTCGGAGTGAAAGTCGGTAATTTTCAATCGGAGTCGAGTCGGTGAAATTTAATGAAATATGATGTAACTATTCTTGTTTATATGATTATTATTGAGTTCTTACTTGAAATTGTTGATTAATTATTAATTATTTATTATTAATATTATTATTATTATTATTATTTTAGTTTTTGATTATTCACGTTCTAATATTTATATTTGGTACTAACTTATATTTCTTTAAAATCATCTTTGAAAATAATATACATGAGAAGAAGATATATTTACATAGATTTACCGACGCGTTTCATCCTTATACTTGAGACATATTATAAGTATTTTATATATATAAGCGAATGGGTCTTTATATTGATAAATAATAATTAATTCAAATGATATTGAGTATTAATACTTAAAACTCTATGTAAAGGTCTGGTTGCGCGTTTTGATGTAGAGAAGGCCTCCGCATTTTTAAGTTTCTGGACTTCACACGATCGGTATAATATTTAGTGAAGTGTTTAGAATATTACTAATAGTTGATTGACATTGCGTATTGAAATTGTTTTAAAGATTTCTGTTGGGGCTGTAGAATGTTGATATGCCCTGTCGCAATCTATTTTCGTGTACCAATTATATGTGACGTAAGTCTAACTAGGGAGTTAAATTCGTAACAACGTGATGGTTGTGGGCAAAGCATTCTTGTGCTCAAGTGAAGATGACAGTTGTCTTTGACTTATGGTATGTTGGACTTTATTTTTGAGTGTCTTAGTTTTGAGGTGAGAATTAAAATATAGAAAGGCACATTCTCTTCCTTATTGGCAAATAGCATTGGAAGTTTTTGAAGAAGAAATTTATCGATTTTTTGATTATTTCTTTTTTATTATATAATTTTGTAATTATATCATATTGTGGATGATCACAGTTATTAAATTTTATAATGCGGCAAATTTCTTCATCAAAGTTTTCCAAAGTTAAACATAGGTTGTATGCTCTGTAAACTAAATTTTTACGATATATTCTTTGTAAATGTGTGACTAGATCATAGTTCATATACAGACCATTATGAGTGGGTTTGACATGTATGCCTGTAGACAATGAGCCGTTAGAATTAACATTGATTTTGATGTCTAAAAACAGATTAGCCTTATTAACCTAAGTTTCGTATTTTGAATTTTAAGCATAGAAAACAACTCTGAATTCTATTGATGCACTGATGTATATGATTATGTTCTAAATTAGTGAGGTGTCGTCCGACATACTTGTAAAATAGGGGTTAAAGTTGTTTGTTTTCAGAAGGATTTTGTTTTTCCAGATTGGACATATAGAAGTCAGCAATGTAGGTCCAAGTGGTGAGCCCATCGGAGTCCATCAGTTTTGTGTATTTGGTTTTCTTTAAATTTAAACGGTGTTTGATTACAATTAATAAAAAGGTTCCTCATATGTTTTTCTGATATATTGGTGGGGGTAGGTTATTTGAGTGAAACACTTCGTTAATTATTATGTAAATCGTATCAGAACCGGAACATTTATGAACAAAGATTCTACATCAAGTGAGGCGAATATTTTAGTGGCTTCAAGTTTTAAGGTTTGATAATTTACATAATGTTTCATTATTTGAATTAACTATGAAAGAGTTATTAGATATGGTCGGATAATGCTGTTTAGATATTGGGCAATCGTGTGTAACCGTTCCTCACATAGATATTACAGGTCTCAAGGTGAATTTTCTGAGTTTTTGTGTATTTTGGGCAATCCTATATTGATATATCTATATATATTATATATATATATTATATATATTATATATATATATATATATATATATATATATATATATATATATATATATAATATATATTATATCCTAATAATAATCCAGTTCTATTAAGTTGTCAGAAATTCTTTGTTCTTTATTATAGTTAAAATGGGTAAATATTTGCTTTATTAATATTATTATTATTCATTATTATTATTATTATTATTATTATTATTATTATTATTATTATTATTATTATTGAACTGAAGTATTAAAACATAACTCTTATAATGGCTCACACACCAGAATGATAAAAATAATTTGCATTATATTTACGTTATACATTTGTTTTCGCAGATGAAATATATTTTGTTTGTCATGTGTTGCGCCTGCCCTCCTCCACGTCTTACGGTATTTACCGTTATAGCATTTGGAGATTAGATTCATGGAAAAGTGGTATATTTTTTCATTCAAAAGCAAGCACAAAAAATTGTTTGAAACAAAAAATGTTTTAATGTAATTGTAAGCACTAATCTGAGTCAGGGTCGAAATTTTGAATTTGACTGCTGGAGTCGGGCGGAGTCGAGTCGAAAATTTTTGGTTTAAGTGGAGTCGGATCGAGGTCGAGTCGAATTTTTCTGTTTAAGTGGAGTGGAGTCGGAGTCGGAGTGACAATTTTTGTTTAAGTGGAGTCGGAGTCGGTCCGGAGTCGAAATCCAAATTTGAATTTAAGAGAGTGGAGTCGGAGACGGAGTCGAAATTTATTCTTACGACTCGCAGCCCTGCATTCTACCTGTTTGACACCCGTCATGATAGGTTTTTAACGAAGGGTACGCCATCTACGAAACGCATGTTGGGTGCGTTCTAAAACCGGCAAACGGCTGAAACGCATGCTCGGCAAATAGCGGCATGCGACTCGGTATACTAAAAATACTAGACAACACCGAGGCCGCTTCATCGCTCAAGAAACAAATGTTTAGAAAAGGGGGGTAGGGTATATCTAATACTATCTTGTTTAGGACGTGAATCGATTCCGTCTAACCACAGAAATCGATTTCAGCCATTTATG
This sequence comes from Trachelipus rathkii, assembly GCA_015478945.1. Classification (NCBI taxonomy): domain Eukaryota; kingdom Metazoa; phylum Arthropoda; class Malacostraca; order Isopoda; family Trachelipodidae; genus Trachelipus; species Trachelipus rathkii. The sequence continues at coordinate 27,654 of JABUQX010001200.1, forward strand.
AATATGTACTAATCGTACAAATATCGAAATATTTCAGGCATATAGATATATGCACTAGAAGGGTTAGAAGGGGGGTGGGGATATAACTCATAGAAGGAACACCCTAAGCACTTCTAATATATTACAATGACTCCGTATTATAACTGAAGGAGTAGCACATTATTAGGCGTGTTCTATGACGTAGGACATGTCATTGCTAGAAAGCCTAGAAGAGGGGGTGGGGGTACAAAGTCGTACTGAAAAGTGAGCGGATTTAAGATACACCAATGATCCTACCAATACCTAGGGATAGCCATAATACAGGGTGTATTCGCTACAATATAGGTCGGAGTGCTAGAAGCTAGAATTATAGCTATGAATAATAGAATATAGATATTAGAATATAGAGGCGGTGACTTTTTGGATTGCGGTCATTTGAAGTGACTTTTTATGGCGGCACCCTTTGAAAGTGAAGCCGTTCTTCGCCTTGTTATCAGTTTTGTGGTTTGTGAGAAGTTCGTCTTCTGTATATTACTCTTATATATTATATATATATATATTTTATATATACTATATATATATATATTATTATATATTTATTATATATATATATTATTTATATTATTTAATATTATATATTATTAATGGTCAATTTCCGAATAGCCGAAAACCTGTAAGTGTAAACACGCTTGTAAAGTGTGTAGCACTCCATTATAAATTTGTAATAATTTTACTTTATGTTCCGTAACTTCATGCTAGATTTGCGGTAGGCAAAATTTTAGATAAGTCACAGTGGAAAATATACATAAACTCGTCTTTTGAGATACTCTTCAGTCAGATATTGAGTCATGAATAAAATTAATTATTAGAATGCAGAAGAAAATCTCACTCAAGATACTCTCTCAGAACTTCCGGCAAGAGAGGTAAATTTAAGGAAAGGCTGCGACTCGAATTTCGATCACAAATTCTCGCACGAAAGGGGTGGAAAACGCGCTGGAAAAGGCTGTTACTACCAATTCGCCTACGAAGAGTATCTCACGAAGGGACCTTTTATTATTCAAACTTTTATTAATATATCTACTTATGTTGAATAAAACCTCATTTCAAATATGGATTTCTAATTTACCACATCATCTTATATAGGGTGCTTGCTCTAAAAATAGCACCATCTTAGCAGGTAGACCCTATATAATTGGTGAACCGGGAGAAAAACACCCAGATCACTCAACGCTTCTGAAAAACACAAATGAAGAAAAGAAAAAAACTAAATCTACATTCCCTATCAGAAACTCTGACAAAAATGATCCAGCAAACGGACATATCGATATTGGACTTCAATTTTCATTTCTATTTTGGATTATGGTCTTTCACTTTTCACAACTATAAAGTTCGGACGTTCATCGCTTAGACATAGCCAACTTCCTTTTCGGCATGGATTTTATTTCATCATTCAAGTTTGGATATGGGCAGAAACTCATTTTTGGATTCAACTACGAACTCTGAATCCTTTTGAATTCTAAATGGTTCTGTGATCTCTTTTTATGTATGAAGAAATTTTCAAATAAAGGACTAAATTTCAAGCAACTTCGCTTATATGTAACTTCCTTTACGGTGTGGATTTCTTTCATCATTTTTAAGTTTGGATTATGGGCAGAAATTCATTTTTGGATTCCACTACGAAATTTGATCCTTTCGAATTGACTAATGGTTCTGTTGACGCTCCCTTTTATGTAATGAAGAA
>JABUQX010001201.1:0-37500 GCA_015478945.1 Trachelipus rathkii
TGACGCCTCATCGGGAACTTATAAGTCGAAGTTCTAAGTGCAAATTCCGAACTTAAATTTTTTTTGTGAATTATTAAGATTATTTTTCACTGAATGTTTTTTAGATTTTCGCACTTAGGCCTTCGACCTATATCAGTTCCCTTCTACGATCATATACTGTTCGGCTTGAAGCGATAGTTTATACCTAAAGGGTGTCGCGCGAGCACGTTAGGTCGTTTTTTTTCGGTTACCTTTCGAAAAGTCACTATAATTATATGTGTCGCCTCTTAACGTTGGAATCGCAAAAAGCGGCTTGAACGCTTTCGATACCATTTTTGTTAAGCTTAAAGTATCTTCAAACCGATTATGACGTCATATGTAGGTGACCTTATAAGGAACTAATATAGTCGAAGTTCTAAGTGCAAATTCCGAAACTTAAATTTTTTTTTGTGAATTATTATATTATTTTTCATGATTTTTTAGATTTTCGCACTTAGGCCTTCGACTTATATCAGTTTCCTTCCTGACGACACTATATCGGGTTGAAGCGATAGTTTATCCCTAAAAAAGGTGTCGCGCGTAGCATCGTTCAGGGTCGTTTTCGGTTACATTCTGAAAAGTCACTATATAATGATGTCGCCTTACGGGGTACCTCGCAAAAGCCGGCTGAACGCTTTCGAGTACCATTTTGTTTAAGCTTAAAGTATCTTCAAACGCGATTATGACGTCATATAGTGACGCCTCAATCGGGAACTAATATAAGTCGAAGTTCTAAGTGCAAAATCCGAAACTTAATTTTTTTTGTGAATTATTATTATTATTTTTCATGAATTTTTTTTAGAATTTTCGCACCCTTAGCACCATTCGACTTTATATTCAGTCCCTCTATCCTGACGGTCACTATATCTGGGGTTGAAGCGATCGTTAATACACCTAAAAAAAGGTGTCGCCGCGAAGCAACGTTAGTGTTGTGGCTCGTTTTTCGTAACCTTTTTCGAAAAGTCACTATAATACAGTGTCGCCTTACCGGGAATCGCAAAAGCGGCTGAACGCTTTCGAGTACCATTTTGTTAAGCTTAAAGTATCTTCAAACCGATTATGACGTCATATAGTGACGCCTTATCGGGAACTAATATAAGTCGAAGTTCTAAGTGCAAATTCCGAAACTTAAATTTTTTTTGTGAATATTATTATTAATTATTTCCATGAATTTTTTTTAGAATTTCGCCCTTAATACCCTTCGACTTATATCATTCCCTTCCTGACGCTCACTAATTATCGGGTTGAAGCGATAGTTTATCCTAAAAAGGTGTCGCGCGAGCACGTTAGGTTAGGTCGTTTTTTATTTCCCTTCGAAAAGTCACTATATAATAGTGTCGCCTTACGGGAATCGCGAAAAGTAAGCGGGTCTGAATTCGCTTTCGAGTAACCATTTTGTTAAGCTTAAAGTATCTTCAATCCGATTATGACGTCATATAGTGACGCCTTATCGGGAACTAATATAAGTCTGAGTCGAAGTTCTAAGTGCAAATTCCGAAACTTAATTTTTTTTGTTTGTGTGGGATATTATTATTTTTTCATTAATTTTTTTTTAGAGTTTTCGCACCGCCTTAAGACCTTCGACTTATATGTTCCCTTCCTTTTTTTCCCAAAGGAACTCCCTTGTACCCCTCTTCGCAAAAAAAAACTATGAGGAGTACCTAAGGACCCTACAACTGATTTTAGTTTTGCGATATCTCGAATTATTTCCGAGTTATTTAAGTTTTCGGTTCCCCCCCAAAAAAAAAAACAACAAAATTTCTCTTCTAGTGTGGTGCGCACCCAGTCACAGAGTAGTGCTGGGCCTCCCAACTCTAAATATCAACTTATTTTTATACGCGCCCCTGGAGTTTTTATTTTAAACGATAGTGAAAAAAATTTAAAAAATTCCAAAAATTGCCTGTTTTCTAGATACCTGAATACCATTTCTTTACAGACTTAGATTATTTTCTGTTTCCCTCGAAAAAAAAAACTCGCTTAACAAACAAAAAATTTATTTTGCACCATTTCCCGAGAAGTAAAAAGTAACGTTATTTCGTGCCCCAATCGAAGCGCGAGGGGTCCCCTAAGATTTTTTTTAAGTTAATTTTTAAAGTGTACTCTATATATAATTATTTTTTTATAGTATATTCTCACTTAAATTCAATTTTTCTTCGATAAATAATTTTTAGACATGACTAAACTAAAAAAAATTTAAAAAAAATTCACGACGCCAATTTCTCTCGGAAACGTCGTTGTTACATAGTGACATTACGCGACGCACTTCCATATATTTTACCCTAGATAAGATGGGGAACATGGCTTTGGCACAAATTTGTGTCAAAACCCCCTATTGGGAACATGGCACAAAATTAGCACAATTTTTTTTAGGTAATAAAGGGATTTGTGCCAATTTTTGGCACAAATTTGTGTACGAGTAGTGAGTCCCTTTAGTTTGTTCCTTCGTGCATCCAAATCGACTGTTTTATTTTTAAAAAAGTGAAATAAATGAAACCAGATTAAACAGGAAATTTTAATTATTTCTCATCAAAAATGATATTATTCACTTGTTTGCGAGAATCGCCGTAACTAGTAAAGTTTGCTTCGATACGCGAAGAAAATGTAAATTATAAAAATATGATAAATAAATGTATCGCAGCAAATTTTTTTTTAAATGAAAAAAAAACGACAAGAAATATACATTTTATTAAATATAGAAAATATACATTTTATTAATATAGATTCAAAAATATTTTATATGCGTACGTTACGCGTTAAATAAATTCGTCATTAGTTCGATTTTCTTCTAAAAACCGTTTCCACTCTGTAGGAAAATTTGGACGTATTTCATCAGGACAAATTTTGCCGTCTTTGATTTCGTTGTCTAACCAGCAAATGAATGCCTTTCCAATTTTTTTCCAATTGTCTAAGAAATTGTCGCTAAATTTTAGCCACTTTTGAATTTCAATGAACCGGCTTTCCGTGTTCTTTATCATTTCCGGAACGGAGAGCTTACATTTTCTGTTAAAGAAGGTATAGACTGCCTTCTCTCGCAGAGCTCGCAAAACAACGTACCATATCGTTTTCACTTTCGCCAGTCCGACGGTGCGGTCGTTTATTAAGTAATAAAGAACGTAACCTTCGCAATTTTTCATTCTTCGAATATTCGTAATTTCAGCATTCACGTCTTTTGGAGATATCGAATAGTATTCCGGCGTTGACATCCCCACGAACTTTAAATATTCCAAGCAGACCTGATGAGAGACAGTCGACAACGAATAATTATCTTCGTCGTCGTCACCGTACACCTTTCGGGGCGCTGATGTCATCAACAAGCCGTAGATTTTCGATTCTGTTAGGTGTGAAATATCGACAATATGTTGCCGATCGGTTAGCAGTATTTCGCAAACTACCGTCGTTTTAGTGACGTTCAAGAAACGCTTAAAAATATCCAATTTCGAAACTTCCATCGCGTCAAATGTATCTAATACCGCCATCGCCACCTTTTTTGCGATTAAATATCTCTCCCCGGTGTATTTTTCGACGTCGGAGTAGCACTGGAACAACATGTGTACGTTCTTAGAGCCGGCTATGACGTAGTATTCTCCGGCAATCTTCCTCACCGAGAAATGTCCGCTTTCTCCATTAATTTTTGTCACGCAAACAACCTGGGTAGCGTTCGCGGGAGAATCGAGAAAAAATTTTGACCACGCGTCGTCGTCTTCGGGTTGATGAATATCTTCGTCGCCAATCCCTCCCGTAAACTTTCTGTTGGCGTAAATAGCGAAATCCAACACCTTTTCTTTTCCTTCCAGCCGCATGAAATTCAAACCGCGAGGGACGTTCTTCCAAATCCATTCGTTTTCTCCATAAACCTCGTCCTCCGATTCGCTTTCTTTTATTTTGACGTCGTGTAGGGTGCAAGAATATTCGGGAGGCAGAATACCTTTCGGGACATCAGCGTCAATCACTTTCAGTAAGGAACTTTTGCTCTTAATTTCATCAAACATTTCCTCGGCTATCCTAGAGCTGCATCGGCCCCTCTCACGTTCTATTTCGAAATTGCGACACAATTCTTGTTTTTGAATTTCGGTCATGAAGTCGTAACCCCGCAGCTCATTTTTGAGTAAATCTAAATCTTCGTTTTGTTTCGACGAATCGATATCTCCACCCTGCATTAATGATGATAATTTCAACTCAAATGAGTAGCTCAGCAGCCTTTTTTTATTCCTGATTTTAATCCGCTCTCGATCGCGTCGTCGGATATTAAATAAAAATGTACGACGTCTGAGGTATTTATAAGCTAGATTTAACCAAAATTGTTTTATTTCTAATTAACAAATACTTAACAAATATATTTTTAAGTGTATAATAAAAATAATAATAATAATAATAAAAATAATAATAATAATAATAATAATAATAATAATAATAATAATAATAATAATAATATAATAATAATAATACATAATAATAATAATATAATAATAATAATAATAATAATAATAATAATAATAATAATAATAATAATAATATATTATCCACGTAATAGTGAAAAAGTAACTAAATCGACGAATCCTCGAATAAGTTTGGAAAACCTACTAATTTTCTCGCTCACTAATAAATGAAATCACGGTATTTTATAATAGGTTAAGTTGAAAAGAAAGAAAAAACAATATTAGTTTCGTAACTTTTATTAAATGTTAAAATAAAATAAAAACGTGCGTAGGAGTGTAGTATATAAAAACAATAACGCGAATATTCGTTGACTGAGACGCGTTCGCGGTACGTGATACTGATTTTAAATAAAAAGTAAGCGAATAATTATTGATCTTTTCCTTTCGCAACTCGGTTTTTTTTGGATTTATTTCCGAAGACGTAGGTCAGAAAAGAAATCACGTGGTTATAAAAAGTGATAAGGTAGTTCCAAAAACGGGTTTCTCCTTCTTCTTTGTTCGTTCGAGGGAAGGGTATGCACGTCCTATCGATTTCTTCGTCGATACTCTGCATAAAACGCCTCCTCTCTTCTATCCCTCTTTCGTTTAATTCTTTTGAGACGGCTGCGATAACCGGTTCGACCGTAAAATCGTATTCCGCTCTCACATCTTCCAAATTCCTGTTTCCGTCGAGAGTGATGAATCTAATATCTTTAAAAGTGTCGTTATTTATAAGGTAATTCACGTATTCCTCGTAAAGGAAGTCTAAGTTTTTCAAGTGGTCCAGCGTGATGGTCGATTCGCCCTCCTTGTTTCTATTTTTTATCCTTTCTAGCGAGACGGAAGGAGATGTTTTAAGGTATACTATGACGTCGGGTATTAGCTTGCGGCCTTCGACGATGTTATACAGATCGTTCACGATATGGTGCTCGGTTTCACTGATATATTTTTGACTAGCGCCGTGGAGAATAAAAACCCTTTGAGCTGATAACGAATATCTCTCGGTCATTATAACGTCGATAACATCTTCTTCGTCTTTCAAAACGTCTAACATTTTCGCGTACCTCTCGTGCGTGGAAATCAAATGAAAAAGCTGAAAGGCGAACGCGTACTTTTTAGGATTTTTGTATGACTCTTTCAGCAGGTTTACGCCGTGATAGTCCTCCCAGTCGTCGACGGGCTCGGGTAACGTTGAGATTCTCGCGTCGTTCCTAAACGATTCGATGAGTGTACTTTTGCCGCTTCCGATATTTCCTTCGATGCACACTATCACTTTTTCGCGGGGAATCGACCTCTCTTCCTCCTCTCCCTCTACCTTTTCCTTCGCCGCTGCCTCTTCTTTCATCGCCATTTGTTGTTGCTGCTGCCTCTAAAATGGTTGACTGGACAGAATAAACTAATCGATGACGTCAGTGTTTTAATGCCAAAAAACCTCGGATCTATACGTATAACCTTTCGTTTTTCATAAATTAATTTTTTTTTTAATTTTTATTTTTTATTTAATTTACTTATACGTTTAATCTAATTATATCTATATATTAATCTAATTGTTTATATTTAATATGTAGATAAATAAATAAATTTTTTTTCAGAAATAAATATATATATATATCGGTATTAATTCACACGCGGTCCGATTACCACCGAAATATTTCGTCAAATTCATTCATTCAACATGGTTGGAACGATCGTAAGTTATATCGGCTTTATAGACCGAAAAGAGATCGAGGGAAATAACGAACTCGTAAAGGTTTCTCTTTACAGAGACTACTACAAAGAAATAATCCTCGTTCCCAGGATATCGTTGCGGAGAATCGGTTTTTTCGTGCGCGGGGGAGATTCGCTTTTCGGCGCGGCCGATACGTCACTCATTCCGACAGGTTACCGCGAAGACGAATCTCGCTCTCGCGGAGGACGATGGCTATCGACCGCTCCTCCTCCTAGAAACGTATCGAACGAGGTTCACGAAAGCGTCCTGAGAAACGTTTTGAAGAATATTTCTAGTTTCGATTCGTACTATTCTTCTCTCACGCGAGGAAATGAGACTAACACGTTGCTAAAATATCCCAAAGTGTGGACGGGGTTTCACCTCGTCGTTCTTCGATCCAGTCGCGACCACGACGCGACCATGACTACAACCACAACCACGACCACCGACGATTTCCTTCGAGTCTGCGTTAAGAACAGGATGGGAGAAAACGTTTTCAACGTTTATAACAGCTGCAAAATGAGCGTGGTCGTGAATACGAATTTCGATTTTATTTTATTTATGTTTTACTACTCCAAAAACCTGTTTCACCCGAGAACGTCCATCCACCAAATGCCCCTGCTGAATTTCAATTGGTTCGTGTTCCTATTGGACTTTGAAAGGGTGTCTCCGCTTGAAGTTCTGAGAAGTTACCTGTTGAAGAAAAATAGGTCTGCCCCGGCCGGAATCTTGACCGCTATCAATTATTTCGTAGACCTCTTGAAATACGAGCATTTTTCGGTCTTGAATTACGGATTAGAAAAAATGATGTTTTCGGAAACGAGGTGCAGGAACGCTATCGAAAACGCCTTCCGAAAGATGACGCGTTTTCATTCCGCGAACACTGCTTTTTCTTCGCGCGAAGAAAGAATGGAGGAAGGAATAGAAGAAGAAGAAGAAGAAGAAGAAGAAGAAAAAGAAGAAGAGTTCCGCGAAACTGGTGCATGGAAAAAGCGGCGGATGGGGGATTTAGAAAACGAATCGTTAACGAGACGCGTTCAACGTAGTATAGTTAAGAAAACGTTTTGTCAAAAACATTCGAAACGACGAGAAGACGAAACCGGGGCGAAAAGGGGGTCCCCCGCCGCCGACTTCGAAGATCATCGGACCATTTTCGATCGCTGTCCGGCTTGCTTCTTCGAAATTTTTGACGCGCGGCTTACCTCCGGTAAATTCGAATCGTACGAGGGGGTTGGACGAGCGTTAAATGACAGCGGCAGCGGTGACGACGATCGTCTTCGCGACTCGTTCGACCGATTGAGGAAGGCTAAAGAAAAAATGGTTTTGGATAAAATGAAACGATCGATCGAAGCCATCGCGCCCCATTGGAATAACCCGGATTCTATAATCCGTTTTTTGTCCAAGAGTTTGATTCTTTTGTACAACGACGAAACGTGCGATTACACGAGGCATTTAAATTCTCTCCTCATGCGCTTAATTAATTTCCACCGCAGGGGGGACTTTAAAAAATCCATTTTTCCTCTCCTTAACCCTTTCGGAAAAATGATGATGCTAGACATGTTGAATTCGACGGTCGTCAAAGAACCAGACAGCGCCACTGACGGACGAATCATATGCAACTACGCCTCCGATGTTGCCGAGGGGGAAGGAAGGTATTGGTCTTTCAGTACCGTTAATTCTCACATGACTAAGCAATTTCAGATATATCGATGGGTGTACAATGAAAATTCTTCCCCACCTTTCAATATGAATAACGTTCAAAGAATTCCAGTTTTCAAGGATAACGACTCCTCCTCCTCCTCGGGAAAGGGTATCGAAAGTTATCAGGCGTACGCGAAAATTTACTTGAAAAATAGGGTAAATCCTTTAAATTATTTCGAAGAAATGTCTTTGCTTAAAAAGAGGTACAACAATTTTCATTTCAAAACGGAAGGAAATCGCGTACTCGCTGAGAATAAAATAAAAGAAAAACTGATCGCTATGGATACGGCGGACTATTTCTCTAGTAAAAACGAATTCGGCATAAATTACGACGCGACGCTCAATAACGTTTTAGGGTTAGAAAACGCGAATGTTAGAACGGGCAACCAGGTTTTCGGGATCAATTTTGATCGACAATCGAGCGCTGATGATATCGCTCAAATTCCGGCATCGATAAGGGATGATAGCGTATTATGTTTCGTCCGCGAGGAAGAGCAAGATACCTTGCTGAGAAATCAGTCCAAGTTGATGGCTTCGTTTTTCGACACCGAAACCACCGGATTGGACGCCATTGATGAACGCATGTATAGCTTGGCCGTTTGTACTCGTCCGGTTTTCGAGAAGGATATCAAACGCGTGTACGTATTCGCCGTCGTCCCTAAGACCGAATCCCCCTCCTCCAACGCGGCGCCTAATGCCTCGTCGTCTTCATCATCATCATCATCATCATCTTCATCATCATCATCATTATCATCGTTCGCCAAGGGAATACGGAGCAAGCTATCGGACTTATTCTCGCAAAAGAAATCATTGTACGGGAAAGTCGAGAAATTGGAGTGCGACGTTTTCGATAACGAGGCGGAAATGTTGAGAGCCGTCGACGAATTTTTTTACTCCAACTTCCACATGTTCACGTATTTAGTGGGGTTTAACGTGACTTTCGACATATCCTTTTTGCTGGTTCGAATGATTATTAACGACGTCGCATCTAAGATATTTCAATTGGAAAAGCTCTCCATTAGCGATAAAAAGGATATCTTAAGCGCCTACCGTGCCTCAAAATCGATTTTTATTCGAAGCGCCGGTGGCGGTAGTAGCAAGACCGAAAAAGAAAGACGCGCCGAGAGCGGTGATGGTGCAGGGGGAGTTCCTTTCAACCCGAACGAAAAAAACTACGATCAAGCTTTTTTCTCAGATGTTGAAGAGCCATTTTAATCCCGGAAATGTGTTTCTTTGATATGCAAAAAATGGTTCGTTTGAAGTTCGATAAATTATCCTCGTACAATCTGAATTCGTGCGTCGAAAACGTGTGCGGGCGAGAGCAAATGGAAATCGAACAAAAAATGATTATCGACGTGCAGGACTTGCTCAACTACTTTCGCAGCGGAGCCAGAGACTCGGAAAAAGCCGCTTACATACACGCCTACTGCGTTCACGATGCCGCCCTGGTGAGTCTCCTAGAGTCGAGCCTAAACACGGTGATGGAACAGGCCTCGCTGGGCAAATTGACGGGAAAGACGTTCGACACCTTAATCGGATGGGCGCCCAAAGGAAGTAAAATCGTCCAAGCCTGTTTCGAGAACGATGTGAAACGTAAAAAGGAGATCCTAGTCAGCAACACGGGATATTTTGATAACCACAATAATTACCAATGCTCTACGAAGGGCGGGCTCGTAATAACTCCGATCCAAATGTCCATTTCGGACTACGGGGTGATAACGTTAGATTTCGCATCCCTTTATCCCTCCATAATGATCACGAACAATTGTTGTCCCTCGACTTTCGCGTTTCATAGTCAGGTCGTGAGGTCCGTCGAGTATCGGCGTCGCGGACAATCGTTTTTTCCCGATACGGGCGATGCTGTTGAAAGCGAAATAGTTTCTCCTCGTAGGATAGAAGATATCGACGAGCGCGCGATGAACGCCTTTAAAGCTCACACCTCATTTTGCTCGTCGATTATGAGATATTGGATTCCTTACAGCGTGATCGTCGAAAAATTTAACCGTGAGGCGGACTTGGCCAACGGACGCTATTTGGGGGTTGATTATTTTCCGAGGCTCTCCTTTCCCAGTTGGATAGAGGAAAGGGGTTACTGGCGCGAGGACGCGCAAGTGCAACCGGCGGGATTAAAGTATTACTTCCCCCTCCTTTACGATCTCGTGGTCAACGAGTACGAAGGGAAGGAGAAATTGTTCGAGGAAATATTTTACCCGTTCGGCAACCTCGTGAAATCCGCCGACGATTTGGGAAAATTGATTTCGAAGCTGCTGGAGGCGACGTCACTACCGCGTCTCGAAGAAAATCTGAAAGAAGCTTTGAACGGAAAAAGGGGGAAAACGGGTATCATGGGGTATAACGGGTAATTTTTTATCTCGTTAACGAAGCGGGTGCCCGCTAGTCGAGGGATTCGTTCGAGGCGTCTCGTCCCGGTGCTGGGACTGCGGGGCCTATTGCCGATTTTGGGTTTGTCGGTCAGATTTGAAAGACGGGTGCTGGCCCGGATCTTCAATTAAATCTCGGAGAAATGAGGAAGAAACTGAAAAAGAAGATGAAAGATAACACCCTCTACCCCCACGAAAGGCAGCTGGCTAATATCGATCAAAACAACGTCAAATTGATGATGAATTCGGCCTACGGCATTATGTCGGGCAAAAATTTGAAGAGCAGCGTTAATCAACTCTTGTCCAATTTGATCACCGGGATAGGGAGGAGGACTACGGCCAATATAAAAATAGCCGCTAATTCGCTGGTCGATAACCTGCAGAATATTTACGGGGATACCGACAGCACTTTTTCGACGATCAGGAGCCCTTATTTCAAGCGTCGACGAGTGGACGCTAGATATCTCGACGTCGATATAAAACTCGAACAAGACGTTTGCGATTTTATCGAAAAATATATAGGTAGAGTATTATGGGGCGTGAGGCCGGACCCGGATTACCTTGCGGGTAAAGACAACGCCATGAAACTAGTCCCCGAACGGATGGTGCTCTTCGGATTTCTGTTCCGTAAAAAGAATTACGTCCTTTGTCATTTTAACGAATCTCCTCAGGTCGACGATGTTTTGAGGACCATTAAAAGGAAGTGCGACAATGACGACGACCATGACGATGGAGTGGAAACAACAACAACAACAACAACAACAACAACCGCATTACAGTATTGCCAAATTATTCGAAATCCGCTTTACGATGAAGGAATGCCGAGGACCTCGAACCTCGTCAAAGAAGACATTGACGACGACGACGACGACGACGACCAGAACGGCAGCCGAGGAAAGACGACGACGGTGGTAAAATTTAGAGCCAAACCGTCTAAATATATTTTGCGTTTAGAAATACGTCATTTGTTAAACATGTTTCTAAATTGTACCCTGAAAACCCGCAATAAAAACTACGCGAAATATCTGTTAGCCGGCGGCGATGACGTCGTTGACGAGAACGGAACGAAAATCGACGAACTAGACGGAGAAATGTTGGCTGCGCTAGAATTTTACCAATCGTTACTCCAAATATATTTAAAGGGTATTTTTTGCAAAAGTGACACGAACCCTCTAGCGATGCAGCTGCACTTTTTAACGCAAGCGTGCTTCGAGTTCGACGTTAATAAAAATCGGCTCGTATCGATTTTTATCAGCTCGATTCTAGGATTCGAGGTGCCATATTCGAAGCTCTCCTACTACAAAAAGTGCTCGAAGCCGAACGCGATGAGCAACATTTACGAAGCAATGCTGGAGTATAACGAAAGGACGCCGCGAAAGTACAAGATTTTCACCGATCTCGCCTTAAACGTTAAGTCGAGGTTCGCCGATATGCTGTGCGCGGACACGATCGACGTCGAGAGGAGCGGGGGCGCGTGCAGTGATTTCTGGTTAAGAAGAACCTTGCAAACGAAGAAAATGTGGGACGAACGTCGAGGAATAGGAACCTTATCCGGGCGCAATATCTTGAATAAGTCGGCCATCGTTAACATCTTTATTTTAATTCAAAGCGGGCTGAAAGCGTTCACGGAGGCCTTTGAATCGATGATCGAAGAAAGAATAGCCCTCAGCGTCGGGAAAAAAGATTTCAACGGAATTTGCTTCGATGTGAACAACAACAACAACAGAGTTTGCGGAGCGGGTGGCGATGATGGCGATAACGATATCGTCGTCCCCATTTCTGACAAAACGTCAATCGAGATCGCCGTAAGCCATTCACTATCGTCACCTCCGCCGCCTGTCAACGACCATTTCTCGCCACGGGGAGAAGAAACAATTTGCGAATCATTTCCGGTGTTTCGGAAACGCGAGCTTTCTTTTTACGACACGACGACAACGACGACAACGTCTAATAAGAGGAACAAAATCGAGCGGGATGAGAGCTCTCGTATAAGTTTCATCGATCGGGTTAGGTGTCAAGAAAACCTACGGGGGGTTGTGAAAACACTCCAAGGATGTTGTCCAGAGATCGCCGAGGAATTATCGTTCGCCGTTCGCCAGTACTCCTTTTTCAAAACCTTGTGCGAGATGACAAAACCTAATTCCGCCTACATGTATTGCTCGAACTCCCAATGCGCGCAAACCCATACCGTCAAAATTGAACGAGAGATTCCCGCAGCGAGGGGATCATACCGCCCTATCGTTTCATTTACTACGTCTTATATCGACAAAAAGATAAATTGCAAAGAAAAGAAAGGCTTCGCGTTTTACGATATTTCGGAGAAATATTGCGCGATTGGTATATGCGATAAACTGAAATCGTTCAAAATATCGCCAGTTCGGTTATTCGCTTCGCTGATGGAAACGATAAGAAGGCACGTGCACGAATGTAATTTATTCGTGGGACTACGGGGCCAGGTGATGATCGTGCCAATCCTCAAGCTATGCTGGGGTAATCCTCAATGCCGCGACGCCTGCGACTTTTTGCTCGACACTCACATGTTTTTGGTATTATTACGCGTACAAGTCGCTAATTCGCCCGAGGCCCGAAGGTGGTTAGAAACGGAATTCCAGAAAATTGCCGACAGCGTCCCCGTTGATGAAATTCATCGATGTTTAATGAGATTTGAGTACCACAATAAAGGGAATCTCGTCTACAGCAACTCGGGCGGAGACGATGTCGAACCTCTTAGTAGTAGTAGTAATAATAATAGGGGAGGTGGTTCGAAATCAAAAATTATTGATAACCCGCGTCGTCATTATCATCATCAGCAAGGGCAGTCGAAGCAGCGGGGCGTATTTCCAGGGGATTATGTATTTCGTTTAACTTCAATGATTATTTGGGAATTTAATAAAAACCAGTAATTATTCCAGTGTATACTTTTTATTAAAACGTGTCTATAATAAGTTTTGTTTAAAAATAGAACAAAAATAATAGTATATAGATAGAATAGAATAGAATAGAAGAAGATATTGAATAATTGTATAAAGAATAAATAAATGTTCAAAACAACGTATTTTGTTTTTCCTAAAATCTTACAACATATAGTATTAAAAATTGGATCTCGTATCAAAAAGAACATAAAATAAAAATTTGAAATTGCAGTTCGATCATCATTAGCAGCAGGAGCAGCACCAGCAGCAGCAGCAGCAGCAGTAACAGCAGGGTCGAATCCACACGCCTCACTCACTATTAATTCTTTGATGGGAATACGTAAAAAAATGGTAATAAAAAGTACAATATATTTTTATTTTTATAAATCTATCGTGTAGAGTTTGCATTTATATAAAAAGCGTTATAGCTTCGTTTCATGCGGGAACCTTGTTCTACTAAAAGGGGTAGCGAGAAGAGAAGGAAGCGGTGGAGGCGGCGGAATTTGCGATGCTGGTGGAAGTGTATGACCGGTAATTCTTTCGGCGGCGGGATTTTGTCTTTCCAAAGATGGATACGACGGAAAAGAGTCTTCGAAGAGGAGAGGCATCGGTGGCGGCGAAGAGTGAATTGGGGTTGTTGATGGTGGAGAAGGAGGTCTTATAAACGTCGGTAGGCTGTTGATGTTATCTTTCCCCGTCGGGTAGCCTCTAAGAGTTGAAGTTAAGAAGGGTTCTCGATATCTCTTTAAAGAGGAAGTGTGAAACGGATACTTAAACTCGAAGGGATCGCTTATGCGATAATTATCGTTGAAACGCAAATTATTAGTATCATTATTATTATCGCCCCTTTCCTTGTTAACTTGTATCGTAAATGTAAGTCCAGAATCTCGCGTTAATTTATTTCCTTTCTCTTCGTTCTTCGGGAATGAATTATTTTCATCGTCATCATCATTATCATCATCGCGGTTTTTTTCAATCATCTTATTGATTTCATCTAAGCTGTTAAATCGTTCCTTATTTTTCTTCTTTTTAGTTATCTTAGCGCATCGGCTTTTACGGAGGATTTTGCGTATTTCGTTCATAATCATCGCTATAGCGAGAATGACCATAATAGGAATCGAAACGATCATGGCTTTATACCACCCGTTTTTATTCCAGAAGTAATCGAGATTTTCGATCGCCGTATTAAAAAATTCTCCAATATCCCAAAACGAAGATGAAGAGGATTCACCGATCGTTTCGCACATACTGACGCACTCCAGGGAAAGGTAGAATCCACAAAACTTGGAATTAACAGAGAGTCTTCGAGAAAAATTAACTATATCCGTATTGTTATAAACGGCCTTAAATATAAATTTGTGGTGCTCCTGTATCGCGTATCTTAGTTTCACATTTTTAACGAAATCGACCCTAAAGAAATTTAATTTTTTTTCATCAAAATTTAGTTTTTCACCATTTTTGGGACAGGTTTCTAAATGCATAGGCGAGCTCAAATGATGGATTTTTATATAATTTTCCGTCGCGTTTTCGCAACCCTTAGCCTCACGAAGCCTTTTAACGTAAAACGAACCTCTCGTTTTATTTTCCAAATTGAAAAATTCGTATTCTCTCTTCCTAACATTTCTGCAACGATCCGGGTAGGGCGTGGCTCGATTTATTATTATTATTATTATTAAGACGAAAAGCAGGTTCCAAAATAGCTTCGGGCGCTTCATGCTGATGAGACTGTTTCTTCCTCCGCTTGTCGGTGAATGAACCACGCCACGGCGTTCGAGCTGATTTGCGCTTCGGGAAGAGGTGGGGTTATATATATAGTATAAGAATCGATAAAGGTTTTTATTTAAGTAATAATTTTTTTAACAATTTTTATTATATGGGATGCAGATTATTAAACAAAATAAAAAAATTAAGAAAAGAAAATATATTAATTGATGATATTTTTAACCGTGGTGGAACACGTGAATAAAATTTTCGGTCGATGACTAACGATATCTTCGATTGATTGATATTTTTATTTGTTTATGAATTTTTTAAAATCGGGAGGGTGTAAGAAGAAGAGTTCTCGAAGGGATCGACGTTCGTTTTCGATTATGGAGCTTCAGCTTAATTCTAGTAAAATGATTGTGTCGGTGGCTTTTGGGTTCTTGTTGTTGTTGTTGTTGTTGTTGTTGTTGTTGTTGTTGTTGTTGTTGTTGTTGTTGTTGTTATTTTCTCGGACCCGAGGGAATTTTCCTCTTCTCCGTTGTTACTCGGTGGATTCAGCACTAGCACGTATGCTGGCGGCGATAGATCATCCGATGGGGTAGACGATTCGATATTTTTACCATCAGATATAGAAAGATCAACGGAATTCATCGCTTGAGCGTAAGATGGCGGCGGTATATCCAATGGGGGAAGCCTAAGTAGCAGCGGATCGACATTCCGACCATTTCGATTTGCGGATATTGGATGAATATCACGATCGCTTCTGTCTCCGTCAGGATACAGTAGCTCGTACGAAGGCGGCAGCATATCCGGTTGGGAGGGCGTTTTAACACGGCGTTTTTGAAGTGCGATACGAATATTGAAACGATCATCTACGGGACGAAAAACGATCTTATTATGATATGTAAACCATAAACAATAAATCATAACTCCCACGATTATTAAATGAATTAATTGATGTAAAATTATAAAATATTTAAGAGTATCTATAAACAGATGGGTGCCATCATCGAGTAGATCGCATATTCTCACGTTCTGGGTGGAAATATATAAGCCGCAATAATTGGAATTCTTATAAATAGGAACTGTGAAATTTTTGTATTTCAAGTCGCTAAAAAAAACTCTGTATACGAATTTGCGTTCTTCGTTCACCTCGTATTTCACCTCTACAGAGTCATCGAAGAGGATTTTGTTAAATTCGTAGCGGTTTTCCTCGTCCAATTCGACTGTTTGTCCAGGATGAGGACAGGTTTTTAAATCCATCGGTGCGCTTAGCGGATGTATTCTAATAAAACTTCGTATTAATTTTTCACCACCGACGTCCGTATTTAGCCTCTTGACGGAAAACGAGCCAGTCGACGAGTCGAAAAATTGGTATCCTCTCTCTCCTCTATATCTTTGCAGCGTTGTTTCGAGAGCGTTGCTCGAGTGAGGTTAACGACGAGTGGTAGTAGGAACAAAAATAAACTGTGGATCTTCATGCTGAAAGCGAAACGTCCTCCGGTTTTCCGTCAGTGTATCGCGATAGAGTTTTTCTTTGTATTTGAAATTGGTTTGTCGAGTAAAATTGTTATATATAGGTATTTATTAAAAAATAAAGATTATTTTCTTAAAATGTTTTATTCATGCAATGTAAATAAATAGCTTATAGTTAACAAAGAAAATACAGAATCGAAATTTTTTTTTTTTTTGAAAATATGAAGAACTATTATTTTTTAAATGTTTTCTAAAATTATTGTTACGGTCCGGTTTCGAATTCGCCCATTCGATTGAATTCCAGTAATATTGGGCTCGTAATTATCGTTATTATCGTAGTTGCTGTCGTTTCCTCGACCTTGGGGCTCTTCTTCGGTAGATCTAGCAGTGGGAGTGACGGCGACAACGGGTCTGGTTTCCGGTAGTGGGGCATTAGCGCATTCCGATGACGGTTCTGGTTTGAATATATAGCGTAGATTGGCTATCAATAGTTTAAAGCATTTTGTAATAAAAACCACAACTATAGCAAAAATTGTCGCTTGCGCGGAAAATTTAATCGTCATTTTAAACATCGCGTTTTTCTTCCAAAGATATTTTATTTTCTCTTCCGCCACATCAACGCCTTCTATATACTCTAAAGGTGTAAACCAAGAAGAATCCGAGAAAGCGTCGTCGTCATCGTCATCGTTAACGTTCTCGCATATTCTGGCGCACTCGAGCGAAATGTATACCCCACAAAACGTCGAATTCTCGTCGATCGGTTGGGCGAAAGAATAAATTTCACCGTCCTCGGAAATCACGCTGAACCTAAATTTGCGACGGTACTCGTCGTTCACCGCGTATTTCAGCTTTATATTTTGTTGAAACTGGACTCGGATGAATTTGTGCGTAATATCATTAACGCGGAAAAATTCTCCGTTTTTTGGGCAGGATTCCAAATTGGTCGGCGTCGTTAAGCGATGTAGTTCAAAAAAGTTTTCGATTGGCTTCTCGCATTCCCGATCCACGCTTCGTTCTTCGATGGAAAACGAACCTCTCGTTTTATCTTGCAAGTTGAAAAATTCGTGTCGCCTTCCTCCTACATTTCTGCAATTACATTCTGGGTCATCGGGCGTCGCTCGATGAAGGAGCACGGCGAAATTTATAATAAGCACGGTTAAAAATAATTCCGAATACTTCATCTTTAATCGGTAGGGTTTTTTTCTATCCTTAGGCTAGCCTTTTAACGAACAGCCTTTTTGTACTCGAGGAAGGTGGTCGAGAATGAAGTTGGATCTAATACGTGAGTATATATATATAGGTGTTTGTATTAAAAAAATTTACATATTTTAATTTTTTATTTACACAGTATATAAGAAAATAACTACATAAAACAGTTTATAAAATAACAATAATTAAAACGCAATATTGAATAAAATATATGAACACATTTTTAAAAATTTTATGCGTTTAGGTAAACGCGAATGGCGATTAGAACATAACCGTAACATTGATCGAAATTAAAGAAATTATTATATATATATGTATGTTTACGTGCATTTAAGCTCGTTCGTGTCATTGCCTTCAAAAAGATTTAGACGCATGTATTATGAGGCTGTCTCGGGGGTGTTGGCGTCCGCCTTCGAATTTGCTGCTGCTGCTTCGGTCGATTTCTTGTTAAATGATTGCGGCGGTTGACTTTGTTGTTATTTTCTCGTCGCTGATGTTGCGAGTTTTCTGTTAATCTCCCTTTTTTCCGTTTTCCCTCGACCGATCTCGCAGTTGCGGAGGGAACGAGGCCGATAGATCTGCCAAAGGAGGTCGTCGACGCTTGGTACGCCGAATGTAACGTATTCGAGGTATTGTCGATATGATTTTCGAATTCGAATGAAGTGGATGCCGTGGATAGATTGTCGTCTGATTCGTAGTCGCCGTCTCTTCCTACGGGCAAATGTATCTCTGAATAATCGCTATCGTCTTCCAATGGGGAAACGCGCGTAGGTAGAACATTATCGGAAACGTCGGGAAGATGGGAAGCAGGAGGAGGAGGAGGAGGAGGATTCGGAGGTGGGAGAGGTGGACCGGACATCGTCGTCGTCATCGCCGCTGGGATCTGAATATTCGACAACATCGCTTCTTTCAAAGAGCTACTTTTCATATCTAAATAGTGATTTTCGTTATCGCGATCGGTAAACGCGGTCATCGTCATCACCGAGTTCGCGAATCCTTCTCTCTCTCTTCCTTCTTCTACTATTCCGAAAAAAGGTTTATTTTTCCTTCCTTTGTCAATGGCGGCGTAAATCGGGCCCGAGATGGAGGATCCGACGGCTTGATTAGCATAATATGGCGGTAGAGAAAAGGGAACGCTATACGTTTCTTTCACTTTCGTCTGGTTTTCAGCACCACCGCCGCCTATTTGACTAGTTTCTTTTAATGATTTCATTCTCTTTTCTAGAAATCTCGTAAATATTCGAAACAAGGCGTAGGAAAAAAGTCCTTGTGCGATTGCGCTAACGCCTACGTTATTCGCCGTATTAACCAGTAAAAATTTTACGAGATCTTTATTGAGAAAAGAGTTTAATTCGTGGAGAACATTTTTTAAAGACCGGGTATTTTCCGAACTGTTGAATTTCTTATATCCTCTGAAATTTTTCAAAAACGTGAAAAGGGACTCTCCGAAGAGGAAGCAATTGGCGAAATCTTTCGATTCTTCCGTGTCGACTTTGATGCACATTTTTACGCAAGTTCCAATAATTTTCAGTCCTACAGACGAGTTATGTTCCAATGAAGTTCTATGTTCTTTTAAAATTTCGCAATTGTCTTTTTTTTCAGGTTCGCATTTGTTCCCAACCATGTTCAAAATCGGTTTCGCCGTTCGCGATGCTGATATGGGATCTATTTCGTAGCTGATCACGTAGTGATGAAACGGTGATATTTCGCCGATATTAAATTCTCCTTTTTCAACAAAATTTTTCGATTCTCTCATCATCATGACCTTTATCGTAACGTTCGAAAAGTCGTTTTCGCAAAGATCGAATGGCGGTTTATGAGCCCTAATTTCCCCTCCCGTCAAGTTAATTATGGGAAGAAAAAATTCGAACGCTACGAAAGATCGAATGCAAAGTTCATCTCTCATATTTTTATAATTTGAAGTGGTGTTCGTCAGAGAGAGTGCCGATCCGATGCATAATAATAATAATAATGATAATAATACTATTAATAAAGAAACCCCCGTCGATCTCTTCATTTTTTAGTACGAGGATAATACACCTTGCGTCCGATCGACAGTCGGGTTTGTATTAGGTTTGTGGAAAAATAAAAGCTGGACGCCCTTTTTATATAATTTTTTTTATTCTCTCACGCGTTTCGATATATAATAACATTTATCTTAAAAGTAAAAAAAAAGTCCATTTAATTATAAATAATATTCGAACGAAAAGTTTATTGCTTCATTTTTACAAAAACTTTTAATAACATTTTCCCACAGGGGTTGTTAAAAAGAACACTATAAAAAGTAATTTTGAATTATTAAGCTTAAGCTATCGCTAAACCGATTATGACGTCATATGGTGACGATTCTTTGGAGCTAATATAATTCGAAGATCTACATCCGAATTCCAGGAAAATATTTTCAAACAGATGATAATAATAATAAGATTATTAAGAAATGAAGGTTGATTTTTTTTTAATGAACGATAATGATAAATAGATTATTACCCTTGATTTTGCATCTTTCTCGCTTGCGATGACGCAGATGTCCACGCATCTTCCTTTAACTCTAATACCATTGAATTCGTATTTTGCTATGGAATTATTAGTAACCCTGTAATAGTGTTTTATATCCAAACCGAATCGATCATACATTTCGGCAAAACGCAAATTGGTCGGTTCTAAGACTTTGGTGACCCTACACACAGTCCGAGAGTCTCCAATCTTATGTCCAGCGTCCCAACATTTCTTGTACACCATTCCGAAATACATTTGATATGGCAATCCTTCTATTCCAAAATACAACGATTGGTTAATGAACTTCACATAATATATTTCATTCTTGCCTATCTTAAAATGAAAAAATCTCACTTTTTTTAAAAATCCCTTCGACTTATTTTTTAGATCGTTGTATTTTTTGAAATAGAAATTCAGTCTCGACGTCTTACGTTTACACTCCTCGGATATAGTTCTCGTGAGTTGGAAATTTTCTCTAGTCAAATTTATAAAACGACTTTCAAAGTCGAATGACGGGTATGACCTAACACAAACTTCTTTTCTTTCAGTTTCGTTTTTGGGGGCATCTGGGCTTGCCGAAGTCGGTAGAACGATCAAAATCGTCGTCGATAATATTAAAAACAATAGTTTCGTCATTTCCGTTGAATTATTTTTTCTGGTCGTGTCTTGTTTGAACTAGGTCGAGAAAAAAAAAAAGGTGAGATGGTTTCCGTTTAATAAAGAAAAAATTAGTTGGTTTATTATTTTTTTATTATTTAAAATATATAGTTACAAATTCAATTTATTAAATATAACAAGATTCGAACGTCAATTTGTTTGTTCAATAGTTTTTATTAACACGTTCTTTAATAACATTTTCCAAAAGGGCCATTAAATATATATTTTGCTAGGTTATTAAGGGTAGGTAGGTTTGTAAGAGTCCCAGATCTCTTAATCAAGACGAATATCGAACTGATCAAGGATTCTGGCTACACGATAACTCAAATTGGTGTTGAAGAGGGAAGAGTCTCATTAATAAAAGTACACTCTGGTGGTGGTGGGCACGGCGAATATCTAAAAATTTCCGCCTCGCCTTTAGGGCAAAACTCGTTGTTATTCTTTAGCATACTCGTAGCTTCGAAGCTGATTTTTCTCGATTTTTCGCTCGCGCACCAATTAGCTTCTCTTTCTTCTTCTTCTTTTTCTTCTTCTTGTTTTGGGCTTCTCGTTTCCTGGCGGTAGGTGCGGCTGTGAAATTTTAGTATCGCGAAACTGGAAAAGGCAGAAAATAGTACCCCGTTTATGAAACCGGCTATTACGTCGGACCAGTGATGATGGTGATCGGCGACGCGAGATATCGAAACCGCCACCGCTAAAATAAACCAAACGTATTGGATAAAGGGTTTGATTAGAACGTGCTCCTTTTCGATCTTGACATTGTATTGTAGGTAAAAAATCGCGAAGGATGAACTGAACGCCGACACCGAGGCGTGCGCCGATACAAACGAGAGTCTCGCTTTTTTCACTAATTCGTTGATGTTTTCGTCGACGCTATTGGTGCAAACATTGCCCCCGATAATATAACGATTCTTCTGCGAGCACTCGTTCTTCGGGTCACAAAGGTTCAAGAAATGAGGTCGTAATGCGCCTAGTGTAAATTTGAAGACTTCTACCGTTAAAACGGATAGCCCGAATCCGAAGGCGAAGACTTTTAAAACCTTGTACAGAGAGCGTAACCACCTCAACGTGGTAAAGGTTTCGTCCTTTACCATCCTCGCGTACTCCAGAATTGAAATCATGATAATTGGCACGCTTATAAAAAAGACGAGCAGATACGAGGTCGGAACTATCGGATCTTCGTAAGGGTATCTGATCGAATTATCGTCGCAGAAGAATCCTTGTTGACGGGGTTCGATAGCGAATTCGAAAATGAAAACTGGAGTGATTGCAAAAAGTAGAAACAGCGCTTCTATTGAGAAGACGACGATCGCCTTCTTCGTAAAACCTTGTCGCGAAATCATTTTTACCGACGAAGACGACGACGCCGACGACGACCACGACGATGACAACGACGACGACGATGACGACGACCACGACGACGGCGTTGAAGACGGTACTGCTTCTGCTGCTTCTACCTCTGCTTCTACTGATTCCGCTGCTTCTGCCTCTGCTGCCTCCGCTTCTGCTGCTTTCACTCCTCTTTCTGTTTCCGCAGCTTCAGCATCTGTTTCTGTTTCTGTTTCCGCAGCTTCAGCTTCTGTTTCTGTTTCTGCTGCTGCTGCTTCTGCTTTTGCTGCGGCATTCGACAACAACCCCTCCCTCCAAGGCACGCGAGATGCAGCATCTTCCCTTCGAGTCCCGCTTGAGAGTTTGTTGCCTTTCGAAAACGTAACAAGCAGGCAGTCGGGGGACCATTTAGCGTGTTCTTGCCACGGGTCGTCGTTCGCCTCCCAGTTTCTGAGTCCGAGGCCGCAATGGAAACACTTCACGTGATCGCTGAGATTATAATAATAAAATCCTGCATCCGCTAATTTCCACGGAGTTTGCTTAACCCTATTAGGCCAACCCTTGAAGGACTGTAATCGGATTTCCCACTTCGCGAATTCCTTGGCTCGGGGTCCCAAATACGGACGAGGGCCGAGACTCACCATCGAAATTTTCGTTTTCGAGGAATTAATTAAAATGTTTAAACTATCGCAATTTTCTGGCTCCGCGATGTGTGCGGCCCTTCTTCCTAAACCGTACACATCGATGCCGCTGTTTGACACGTTGCTATCGGCATTTGCCGAAAAATTTGTGCAAAAATGATTTCTTTTTTCTATTGGAATGTTTTCAGTTCTCTCTCCTCGAGCGAATGGACAATTGGGACTTTTGTATAAATGCTCTCTTTTCGGAGTATCTCCTTGTACCCAATGATCGATAATACACTTGCAAAATGTACACGCGCATTGGTCTTCCTTTCGTAAGTAAAAAAAACCATCTTTCGCCAGTTCTTCAGGAGAAATGAAAGATACGGGCCAATCTATAAAGGTAAATAGTCTTTCTTCTTCGAACAAAAATTCGAAGTCTGGATATATAAACGTTTTAGACCGCCGAGGTCGGCTATCATCAACTTCCATTATCGGTCGGGAAATTTATAATCTCTTCGGATTACGTTGCTGTCTAGATGACGGGTTTGCAGACACCAGTCCTCTACCACGTGCGATGCGCGGTTTATATCTCGAAAAATGAATAGGAAATTAACATTTTTTTATCTTAAATTCCGCGATATAAATTTTTTTAAATATTTTTTTAATTTATCGTTTTTTAATGGATCTGTTACGCCACTCCTTCTTATTACAAATTTCTTTCGCCATTGAATGGGACATCTGTAATCTTGGTATTCACGATTGAAAAAAAATCTTATGTATCGAAAAGTAAAATTTCGACCGTACGATAGTAGATTTTTTTCAAGAATTAATATTTTAGCCCCCCCCTTAAACTTCGTTTTTTAAAAGTAATTTATTTTTTTAGGGGTGAATATTAAAAAATACAAAAACAAATAAAAAAAAAATAAAAAAAAAATTAACGTTCATCAACTTTTTCAATCTTTCAGACCTTTTGAAACATAAAATGAAAAACTAGTAGATATGTACATTTTATTTAATTGAGATTCGAATATATCTGATATACGTATATATGTTAAACAAATTTGACACTAATCGGAAAGTTTTACAGTATCTCAAAATATGGGATTGAACAAAAAAATTTCTCCTGAGACACTATGCAAAACATCTTAACGATTTTTGACTCTCGACGATCTTTGACTCATGCTCCATCGCCTCCATTTTTTTTAGTTCTTTCAAAAATTCATTTAACTTCGATTTGCTCAAAATAATTTCTTTAAATTTCCTAACTTTATACGCGAGTCTATCATTTTCTTCTTCAAGAGCTCGCTTAGATCTTTTCAAGCTTTCCATTTTTTCTCGTCGTTCCGCAGGCGTTAAATGAACGCTTCTCAGTAAATAGCCTCTCTTGTAATTTGCTCGTTCGTTAAGATGATCGTTAGTTCGATGCGATCCCCCTCTTGATCCTATGGTGTTTGAACTTTTAGAGGGAAGTGCATCGGGGAAAACATTCACAGATCCATTTTGAATCGGAATCGAAGTGCAATCAAAATTAAAATTTACGATGACGCCTAAAGGTTGTACGCAAGCGCTAATCTGTGCTACATCTAAACATATGGGCTTCAAACTTTTGTCTTGACCACTCCCAGGAATTCTGACGAGTGAACGTACTGGTTTTCCTATTTCAAATGACGGGGCCATTTCTATTTTAAGTTCAGAGAAGGAAGTTACCACCTAGTTGGTTTGCTAAAGAGCGGAGCTTTTATTATCGAGCTACTAAATATTATTATTTATCGATAAGAATTTATTAATATGATAAATGAATGAATGTAATCAATTACCTTCTCATTCGCCGAGGGTTCAAAGAAGATGAGTGCTTCCAAAAGAATCTAAGAAAAAAGGAAAAAAAAATATTTTTTTGAGATTTTACGAGCTAAAAATAATAAAATTTTTAAAATAGTTTCTTTTATCTTTTTTTTGACAAATTTAGTTCTTTCCAAATTTTTACGGAAAATCGATTGCTGATAATAATAAAGTTTTTAAATTTTTTTTAACAGCAGATTTTGCTTTTCTTTACTCGTAAAATGATATATATATATATATATATATATTTAAAATATTTTATTATTTATATTATAATATATATCTATTATATTATATATATATATTATATATATATATATATATAATACTATATATATATATATATATATTATATATCTAATATATAATTTATTTTTCAATACTAATAAATAGATAAATTAAAACCAATACTAACTATGAAAAAATATAAATTGGCCTAAGGAATCCCTCCAACCACTTCGGCAATCTACTAATCGGTGTTTCAACAAGAAAAAGAACAAATGCGCAAGGGTGGTTGTTTCCAAATAAAATGTCGTCACTTAATGCGCGAAGGAAAAGCACGAACAATCAAGGTGAAGACCTGAGGAGGTATCCGCACTCGACTTGATACTGTCGATAACTGATGAAACCGAAGGCTCTCTCGCTCTTTTATACTGTTTAAACGATTATGTCAGCAAATTCCAAAGTGCGATTTTCGTGCTTAGACCTTCGAATTATATCAGTTCCAACGATAGTTAATACAATAAAAAGAACAGGCTGAACGCTTTTAAATACCATATTCTTAAGCTTAAACTATCGTTAACCAGATTATGACGTCATATAGTGTTAAGCTTAAGCTATCGTCAAACCGATTATGACGTCATATAGTGACGCTCGATCGGGAACTGAAATAAGTCGAAGGTCTAAGTGCAAATACCGAAAAATAATTTCGACTTAAGAAAATTTTGTTAGATATTTTCTTTGGGAAATTTTAGATTTTCGCACTTAGACCTTTGACTTATATCAGATCCCTTCGAAAGGTCACTATATCCGGTATAATTATAGTTTACACCCTAAAAAGCGTAGCCCGAGCACGTTAGGTTGTTTTTTATTTCCCTCCGAAACGTCACTATATTATAGAGTCGCCTTACGGGAATCGAAAAAGCGACTGAACGCTTCCAAGTGCAATTTTGTTAAGCTTAAACTATCGTCAAACCGATTATGACGTCATATAGTGACGCTCGATCGGGAACTGATATAAGTCGAGGAAAATAATATAATATGTGAGTACTTGAATATCTATTCTTTATAGACTTTGTTTTTATAATTATAATTATTTTTTTTTGGTTATCTTCGAAAAAAAGCTCGCTTAAGGAACGAAAAATTTATTTTGCACCATCTTCCGAAAAGTAAAAAGTAACGTTATTTCGTGCTTTCGCTTTGCGCGAGATTCGTATATTTACCGAAAAATAATAATTTACTATTATTTTTTTTAATTTTTTTTAATTTAGTCACCCTAAAAAATGATTTAATAAAGAAAATGGTATTTTGTGGGAGAATAAATTAAAAAAAAGAATAATTGCATTAAACAAAATTAAATAAATTAATATTTTTCGGTACATATACGAATCTCGCGCGAAGCGAAAGCACGAAATAACGTTACTTTTTACTTCTCGGGAGATGGTGCAAAATAAATTTTTCGTTCCTTACGCGAGTTTTTTTTCGAGGTATGTGAAATTTTAGATTTTCGCACTTAGACCTTCGACCTATCAAAAGCGGAAAGAGTAGAAAATTAATCACGTTAGTTAGCGCAGGGGTCTCTACTTCGGCGAGAATTCCCCACCATTTATCTTCATGCTCCGAACTGTTTAAAAAATGCAGCGAAATACAACGTTACCGAAGAGCTGATAGACCACCCAGAACGTTTATTATCCACCGAAGTTTATCAACGTAATCAAAAACCGCTCCTGAAATTGGTTCAAGAATTTTGCTCGACGGAACTTAAACCAACTCTCGCGAACAATTTCAATAAACTTCTTCACGAAAAAGGAATTTTGTGATATAAAACTGGATTTTAAAATTAAAAACTTTATAAAAATAGTAAATTAAAAATTATTTTTTAGTAAATAAATTTTTTTAATAAAAGAAATAGCGAACCGACTAATTTTTCTTTATAAAGGCGAAACCTTTCGACCTTTTCTTCCATTCCTCCATCGCCTGCAATTACGACCCACCAACAATTAGTTAGTTAATTCCGCGCGAAAATGACGAACCTGTCGATTATATTATTAATATTGTTCCTTCAATCAACCTTGGGCTCGGACACCACCAAAGAAATTGAAAGGAGAGAAGTTTGCAAAGGCGTATATTCTTATTTCCAAGGTGGAGTGCTTCTCAATAATTTAACGAGAAAAAGACTTCGTTTTAAAAAGAAAATATCTGAGGAATGTAAACAAGGGTCGTCGGAGAGACTGGTATTTAGTTTGAAAAAACACGAGGCTCGTCCCATATATGCTAGAGAATTTTTTATTTTTTTATTGTGGCTCAGATATAAGAGATTAAAAAGCGTAATAAATAAATTTTGTTACTATTTACTAATATATTAAGATGAATAAATAACATTAATCATACACTAATTTATTACGCTCGTATTATATTACCAATATTATTTTTTTAAGTATAAGAGAACCCCTTTTCCTCTCACTACTGCACCACGCGAAAAATGTCTGTCTTTAAATCACTCCCGGCGTTTCTCTTCTAGAAGTTCTATGCATCAATACCGACTGAACAACTTGGAAATCAGGAAGTTGGGGGGAGTTGTTGTCTAAAGATCATCAATAGCGATCGGGCTATAGGTTAAAGCGTTTCAGCACTCTATCGGTGATTTCCTTTTTCGTTTCCTTAAGAAGTTCAATAGCTAGTTGTCGCCTAGCGCATCTGTACCGATAGAGATTGTTGGGAAACGTCCAACCTGGTATGGGACATTTTAGGCTCAATAGGCTTTCGACTGTGTCGCAGAACATCCTCCTGTAACTGAAAATATCATCGACGGTTTCTTTCGATAAACCGTATTCTTCTCGTGCCATTTTCTCGAGGTCCTCTAATGTGAAATCGCCGACGTTTTCCTTATCTCTGCAAGTTCTCAACAAGCGGCCGTTGAAATGCGAGGTAACTTTGAGATTCTCCAAACGTTCATCGCAGAAACTCTTCAGCTCGTCTTTCGTAACAGCGTCCTTCCAACGATGATGATTGTTGAGGTAGTCCGCAGTGATCGTTTCGACTACGGGCTTTGATTTAGTTTTTAGTGTTTCCAAAAAGGCGTCCGTAGACAGAGCCTGGTCGTCGATTGGCGTAAAGATGTGTATTAAAATATCCCCGTAGCTGTTCTTATAGTTCAACTTACAGAAGAACCGAAAAATCATTTCACGTTGTAATATTACGAAAATTCGAGCTCTCATATTTTCTGAAAACTGGTCGAGGTCATAATCAAGGAAAAATAGAGGTTTGTTTAAATTTTCTGAAAAACGCCTCTTGATTTTAAACGCATCGTATTTGCTGTAGTAGCTGCCACTCACCGCCAACTGGGGATCTGTCAATAGGAGATTTTTGTAGCTCTTAAAGATTTCCCAATCCATGTAAATAGAGGCTGTCGCGCGTATGCATTTCATTATGTACAGAGAAAAATCGAGCCGTGGTCTCTTGAGAATTTTGAACTTAATATATAGGAATATCAACGCCGCTAAGTGAGCGACTTTATCGAAGAGGTGAGGGTTTCTGAAAATGCAAAAGCAACACAGGTCGGCGAAAACGTCTGTCTGCAGGATGCGTTTTATGACGCCCACCAATTCCGGCGTGAATAGTGGAATAACGGCGTTAAATTTCGTTTGCGCGTCCAATTCAGAAAGCGTCGGGTTTCCCTTCCCGCCTTCTCCGAACACCATTTTATCCGCCTGAGTACCCAACACGGTTTGGCTCACTCTCCAGAAGAGATTTCTCCGGTCTTCCAATGTCGCAATTAGCTTCCAAGGATTCGATTGCGAGGTTTTGTTTATTTCGGCTAATATCGGATATCCAGTGACGGGAAAAAAGGTAAGGAAGGCGAATTTATCCCTACTTAAAAGTTCCCATAAGTATTCACTCATAAGGTTTTCTATCAAGGAATCATGCGTCACTAGGCACGAGTTTTTATCCAATTCTTCTTTCAGTAGGAAATTTTCTATTTCAGCTCTTTCGGATTGTACGACTTCCAAGACCCGTTTTACGTTGTCCGCAGTGAAATCATCTTGGCATCTTCTGATTTCGTCGTTTCTGTAGTTATAGGGTACGGTTTCCATGCGTTGCGATAGCCTTTTCAATTCTTTCTCGGTTGTCCACGCGTCCAAATGATTAACCGAGGAAGGTAACAAGAATTTGGCCATCTTTATTTGCGTTGGAATTTCGATTTTCGGTAATTCCCCGACTAACTCCGGTAGGGATTCTACAAACTCTTTGAGAAAAAAGGCTTGTCTCTTTAGGTCGTATCGAGCTAAGTCGAACTCCATCTGAGGTTTTTTCAAATCGATGTTCTCCGAGCAAAGAACTTTAAATCCTTCTTTCATTAGTGTCTTCATCACTTGAACGCAATGTTTTATTTTTCGTTTCTCGTTGTCTAGGGCCACTGAGTCACCCTTAATTTTTTCTAGATTGATTTCCGAGTGTAATTTCCATCGTAAACACATTTTCTTCAGCACGTCGATGCTTATAGTATTTTTAACGACGTATTTAAGGTCTAAATCGTAACGAATTCCGGCTATAGAGAGCGTCATTTCCAGAAAACATTCGATCAATAATGGACTGGCTTCGTAAAAGATGTATTCCTCAGTCGTTGTAATCGTGTCGCGAGATTCGTCCATAATAATGTTTTTGCTTCGTTGATCGTATAACGGTGGGCGGAGAAACACCTTCGGAGTCGCGATGATGTACTTATTGTAATCAGTGCCATCAAAAACGATCTCTTTGAAGCGACACTCTGCCTTG
This sequence comes from Trachelipus rathkii, assembly GCA_015478945.1. NCBI lineage: Eukaryota > Metazoa > Arthropoda > Malacostraca > Isopoda > Trachelipodidae > Trachelipus > Trachelipus rathkii. The sequence goes on from JABUQX010001201.1 coordinate 29,464, forward strand.
TCAAAAAATTTGGGATTTTCCAATTTCAAAATAGAATATTGTTTTCCATCGATGCTGACGTTGTAAACGTTTATCTTCAAAATGTGCATTTCGATCACCATACACGAAATGTCTCTTCAAGAAGCCAAAATGAGTAGCGCAAAATGGATCACAGATGATCTCCGCCCGCTTCTGCAATTACAATGATATCCGAATCGTAGAGAAATTCCTTATATACTTTTTTTTCGCCTACTAAGGGCAACACGTCACACTGCTGAGTCAGGGATTCAACGATAATTAAACAATTATTGTATATTTATTGTTTTATTTGATTAATCAAAAAAAATATAAATAACTTTTTTATTTAAAAAAATGTGCTTTGCAAATTCCTAAAATATTTATGAGTCATGATTTAATGCAATATATATATATATATATATATATATATATATATATATATATATATATATATATATATATATATATATATATATATATATATATATATATATATTATATATATGAAATTATTCTTTACCTAAAATATATTTTATCATATTTTCTTCTGAAAAAGATGAAACTTCACTAAAAAAAGTATATTAAGCTTAGTTATATAATAAAAACTTTCAAAATATATAGCTCGTCTTTCAATTTAAAATTTCTTTGTTAATGAATTCTTTCATAAAGTCTAAAAAATGATTCAATAAAGAAAATGGTATTTTATGGGACACTAAATTAAAAAAAAATCGTATTTAACACCGTTTAGGAAACTGGTCTAAGTCGAAGGTCTAAGTGCAAATTCAGAAAAATAATTTCGAAAGGAAAATTTTGTGAATAAATTTCTTTGAGAAATTATAGATTTTCGCACTTAGACTTTCGACTTATATCAGTTCTCTTCGAAACGTCACTATATCCGGTCCAACAATGGTTTACACCCTAAAAAGCGTAGCGCGAGCACGTTAGGTCGTTTTTGAGTTCCCTTCGAAACATCACTATAATATAGTGTCGCCTTACGGGAATCGAAAAAGCTGCTGAACGCTTTCAAATGCCATTTTCTTAAGCTCGAACTATCGTCAACCCGATTATGACGTCAAATAGCGACGCCGCTTAGGGAACTGGTTTAAGTCGAAGGTCTAAGTGCAAATTACGAAAAATAATTTCGACTTAGAAAAATTTGTGAATAATTTTCTTTGGGAAATTTTAGATTTTCGCACTTAGACCTTCGACTTATATAAGTAGAGAAGACTTTGACTTTATGGATGTTGAAATGCACGACAACGATATTTTTTATATGATCTTCGATAACAAAACGCTATACGTTGGACTAGAGGGAACATTCGATCCGTATCGTTTTGGGGTGGTGTACACAGAATGTGGTCAAACTGGGCGAGAAGATTGTGTCGTTTACCATATCAGCACACCGCCGACTTATATCGACCGGTACGGACGAACGGTCACGCTTAATCATAATGACCTAGGTATAGAGCAATACAATTACCTGAGAGCCTAAGGGTGGTGCGTGGACATCTGCGTCTTCGTGAGTGAAGAAGAAGCAAAATTGCCGTTTACAACTTTTCTTCGTTAACCCTCCTAAGAAACGTTATTAAAAGGTTGTGGGAGAAAATGAAGCCATGAATTGTCATTGGAATACAAACGAATCATTCACTATATATGTATGTTTGCAAGCGAACACTATCATGATTTCATAAATAAATTTGGTAATGCTATCATGATAATTTATATTCGACGCATAAAAAATATTTTTAAACAAATAAATTTTTGAGTTTAATTTACTTTCATTTTTTACCTATTCACACCATGAAGTATTTTTTGATGTCTTTATTTGATTCAATTACTTAAAAAAAGCATATCGAGATCTATATTCATATTTTCACGTGGGATTTGTTTCAATATCCGTGAGATTTGATTTCTTTTTAACGTAAACCACACGTTATACTTAAACATCACCTGATTTTTTTATTAAGGCGTGAAAAAAGGCATTATTAAAGCATTACTATACGCTCGGATAAACAAGTGAAATTTTCGAGCGAGGTCTCCCCTTTTTAGCTTAAAAAAAATCGTATACGAAACGAAGTAAAAATTTACCTGAGTTTGTCGGTTTCTCTCCTAAATTTTAGGGTCAAATTTGTTTCAAATTTTGTGCAAAAAATAGAAATATTACGCGAGATTTCTTTATTAAGTCGAAAAAAGTGATTTTTTTAGAAGGAAAACTAAACAATCGAATAAACGAGTGAAATTTACACGCGACGTTTTCCTTTTTTTAACGATTAAAAATCCCAAAAAACGCGATTGAAAATCTTACGCAAGATTTTCGTTTTATCTCAAATAATTTCCACGTGGGGTTTGTTTTAATGCGCGTAAGAATCGTTTCCCTTTTAACAAAACCGCAAGTTTCGTACGAAAAATAGAAATATTACTCAAGTTTTGTTATTACGTCGTTAAAAAAGTGATTTTTTAGAAGGAAAAACTAAAAGTTCGATTAACCCGGTGCCCACGCGAGCTTTTCCTTTTTTGGCGCATAACAATTCACCAAGGAATCAATGGAAAATCGCCCGCGAGGTTTTCGTTTTTTCGCAAATAATCTCCACGCGGGTTTGTTTTAAGGCGGGCGAGAATCGTTTCCTTTTTTTTTTAACAAAACCGCGAGTTTCGTATGAAAAATAAGAATTTTTACACGAATTTTTTATTTTACCGTAGAAAAAGTGTTTTTTTAAGGAAAACTATACGATGAGGTAAATTATGGAATATTCCACGCGAGGGTTTCCTTTTTTGGCGTTTAAAAATCCACCGAAGACTCGATGGGAAATCTCACGCGAGGTTTTCGTTTTTTTAGCAAATATTCCACGCGAGATTTGGTTTAAAGCGCGAGAATTGTTTCTTTATTTTTTAACAAAAGCGCGAGTTTCGTACGACATATAGGAATTTTACACGAATTTTATATTTTATCGTAAAAAAAGTTTTTTTTTAAGGAAAACTATACGTTAAGGTAAATTAATTAAATTTCCACGCGAGGTTTTAATTCTTTAGCGTATAAAAATTCTCCGAGGACTCGATGGAAAATCTCACGCGAGGTTTTCGTTTTTTCGCAAATAATTTCCACGTGGGGTCTGTTTTAATGCGCGCGAGAATCGTTTCTTTAATTTTTAACAAAACCGCGAGTTTCGCACGAAAAATAGGAATTTTACACGAATTTTATATTTTATCGTAGAAAAAGTGTTTTTTTTAAGGAAAACTATACGTTGAGGTAAATTAATGAAATTTCCACGCGAAGTTTTAATTCTTTGGCATATAAAAATCAACCGAATACTCAATGGGAAATCTCACGCGAGGTTTTCGTTTTTCCGCATATAATTTTCACGTTGGGTTCGTTTAAATGCGCGTGAAAATCGTTTCTTTTTTAACAAAACTGCGAATTTTCTACGAAAAAAAAGGAAAATTACACGAATTTTATTTTTTATCGTAAGAAAAGTGACTTTTTTAATAAAAACTATACGTTGGCATAGATTAATGAAACTTTCACGTGAGGTTTTCCTTTTTTGACGTAGAAAAATCAACCAAATACTCAATGGAAATTCTCACGCGAGGTTATCGTTTTTCCGCAAATAATTTCCACGTGGGGTTCGTTTTAATGCGCGTGAGAATCGTTTCTTTTTTAACAAAACCACGAATTTCATACGAAAAATAGGGATTTTATACGAATTTTATTTTTTATCGTAATAAAAGTGACTTTTTTAAGGAAAACTATACGTTGGCATAGATCAATGAAATTTTCACGTGAGGTTTTCCTTTTTTGGCGTATAAAAGTAAACCAAACACTCAATGGAAGTTCTCACGTGAGGTTATCGTTTTTCCGCAAATAATTTCCACGTGGGGTTCGTTTTAATGCGCGTGAGAATCGTTTCTTTTTTAACAAAACCGCGAATTTCGTACGAAAAAAAGGAATTTTATACGAATTTTATTTTATATCGTAAAAAAATGACTTTTTTAAAGGAAAACTATACGTTGGCATAGATTAATGAAATTTTCACGTGAGATTCGTTTTAGCACGCGTATAAAAAATGTCGAAAGACGAAAAACACAAAACCTACGTAGAATTTATCGCTCGTGAATTTTGGTGAATTCGAAGAAAAACACAAACTATACGTTTTAACCGAACCAGGCAAAATATTACGTAGAATTTGTTCCGTTTGCGTGTAAAAAGAGTGTTTTTCGTATATTTTAGTCAGGTGAACTTACCTAACCTAACTAACTAACCTAACCTAACCTAACCCTAACTAACCTAACCTAACTAAACTAACCCCTACCTAACCTACCTAACCTAACTAACCTAACCTAACCTAACCTAACCTAACCTAACCTAACCTAACCTAACCTAACCTAACCTAACCTAACCTAACCTAACCTAACCTAACCTAACCTAACCTAACCTAACCTAACCTAACTTAACCTAACTTACATTAACTTAACCTAACCTAACCTAAGCCTAACCTAACCTAACATACCTAACCTAACCTAACTATAATAATACTAACCTATACCTAACCTACACTCATACCTATACCTAACCTAACCTAACCTAACCTAACCTCACCTAACCTAACCTAAACCTAACCTAACCTAACCTAACCTAACCTAACCTAACCTAAACCTAAACCTAACCTAACCTAACCTAACCTAAACCTAACCTACCTAACTAACCTAACCTATACCAAGTTCAACTGACTTTCTTTCAAGCAAAATTGGTTTTTAACTCTTTTTCGCATGCTTTTTAACTCTTTTTCTACATTTTTGCGTAAAAAAACTGTTTTTCGTCATAACTGTAACTATACGAAACGACATTTTATACGCAAAAAGTGCCCAAAAAACACGTAGCTTTTGTTCCAATTGGAAAAAAAACACACAAAAAATACGCGAAATTTAAAAAACGTAGTTTAACTTTTTAGCCCTTAAAAATTGGTCGTAGAGTACGTTTTTGCCTCCCGCGGATACTAGAAACGCGTCCTACGCTCGTGGGTGACGTGCTATTAGACTCTTTCTTGATATTATGTAACGAAAAAGAAGGAATACCTCACGTAAGTTAAGTTTCTTACTAAAATAAAGAAAATCACACGCCCGAAACCCGCGTGAAAACTGTTTGCGAATAATAAAATCAAATTTTCACGTCAAATGAAAATCAAAATTTTGTAAACGATATCTCGCGTAAGATTAACCTAACCTAACCTAACCTAACCTAAGCCTTAAACCTATATCTACGTGAAATAATTATTTTTTTTGTAATACAAAAACCTTACTCGTATTAGGTTTCCAAACTCCGTAGTGAAAATCTCGCGTAGATATTCTTTCTTATGCAGTTTCTCGCGACCAATAAGACGATTTTGTACGTCAAAAAAGGTATCTAGTTTGTTAAACGATATCTCACCTTAGGTTTATCCTATATATAAAAATCTCACGTTGATTAGGTTTCAAAGTTATGTAACCAATATCTCATGTAAAAATATTGCTATACAACTTCTGCACGATACCTACGCGGGAATTGTGTTTGCGATCAATAAACCAGTTTTAACGTCAAAAAAGTATCATCAAAATTTCATAAAAGATACTTCGCGTAAGGTTTTTCCTACGGAACATTAAGCTTATATCTCACGTAAATTAAGTTTCTGTGATACGCATCCAAAATCTCACGTGAAAATCGTTATATAGTTTTCCGCACGAAACCTACGTGGGAATTATGTTTGCAATAAATAAACCAATTTCGACGTCAAAAAAGTATCAAACCTTCATAAAAGATATTTCGCGTAAGATTTATTCTATGCAGGATTTAGCGTATATCTACGTTGGTTAAGTATTCTTTTTGCAAATACCTCACGTAAATTAAATTTCAAAGTTATGCATCCAAAATCACACGTAAATATGGTTATATAGTTTTCAGCACAAAACCCACATGGGATTTATATTTGCAGAAAAATAAATGAATTTTAACGTCAAAAAAGTATCAATATTTCAAAACAGATATCTCGCGCGAGGTTTATCCTATGAAGAATTAAGCTTATATCTACATGAGTTAAAGATTCTTTTTGTAAATACAAAAATCTCACGTAAAGTAAATTTCGAAGTCATGTAACCAAATTTCACGTGAATTTTGTTATATATAGTTTCCGCGCGAAACCCACGTGAGAATTATGTTTATACCCAATAAACCAATTTCAACGTCAAAAAAGTATCAAACCTTTATAAATGATATCTCGCGTAAGATTTATTTTATGGAGAATTTAGCGTATATCTACGTGGATAAGGATTCTTTTTTGTAAGCACAAAAACTTCACGTAAATTAAGTTTCAAAGTTATGTATCCAAAATCACACGTAAATATTGTTATATAGTTTCCCGCACGAAACCCACGTGGGATTTATATTTGCAAAAAATAAACCAATTTTAACGTCAAAAAGGTATCAAAATTATAAAAGATATCTCGCGCGAGGTTTATCCTATGAAGAATTAAGCGTATATCTACGTGAAATAAAAGTTCTTTTTTGTAAATACAAAAATCTCACGTAAAGTAAATTTCAAAGTTACGTAACCAAAATCTCACGTAAATATTATTATATAGTTTCCACACGAAACCCACGTGGGAATTATGTTTATAACCAATAAACCAATTTTAACGTCAAAAAATTATCAAAATTTCATAGAAGATATCTCGCGCGAGGTTTATCCTATGAAGAATTAAGCGTATTTCTACGTACGGTAAAAGTTCTTTTTGTAAATACAAAAATCTCACGTAAAGTAAGTTTCAAAGTTACGTAACCAAAATCTCACGTGAATATTGTTATATAGATTCCGCACGAAACCCACGTGGAAATTATGTTTATACCCCATAAACCAATTTCAACGTCAAAAAAGTATCTAACCTTGTTAAAAGATATCTCGCGTAAGATTTATTTTATGGAGAATTTAGCGTATATCTACGTGGATAAGGATTCTTTTTTGTAAGCACAAAAACTTCACGTAAATTAAGTTTCAAAGTTATGTATCCAAAATCACACGTAAATATTGTTATATAGTTTTCCGCACGAAACCCACGTGGGATTTATATTTGCAAAAAATAAACCAATTTTAACGTCAAAAAAGTATCAAAATTTTATAAAAGATATCTTGCGCGAGGTTTATCCTATAAAGAATTAAGCGTATATCTACGTGAGGTAAAAGTTCTTTTTGTAAATACAAAAATCTCACGTAAAGTAAATTTCAAAATTACGTAACCAAAATCTCACGTGGATATTGTTATATAGTTTACACACGAAATCCACGTGGGAATTATGTTTGTAACCAATAAACCAATTTTAACGTCAAAAAAGTATCAAACCTTCATGAAAGATATCCCGCGTAAGATTTATTTTATGGAGGATTTAACGTATATCTACGTGATTAAGGTTTCTTTTTGTAAACACAAAATCTCACGTAAATTAAGTTTCAAAGTCATGTATCCAAAATCACACGTAAATATTGTTATATAATTTTCAGCAGGAAACCCACGTGGGATTCATATTTGCACGAAAATAAACCAATTTTAACGTCAAAAAAGTATCAACATTTCATAAATGATATCTCGCGTAATGTTTATACTATGGATCATTTAGCATATATCTACGTGAGTTAAGAATTCTTTTTGTTATATAGTTTCCGCACGAAACCGACGTGGGAATTATGTTTAAATTCAATAAACCGATTCTAACGTCAAAAAAGTATCAAAATTTCATAATTGATATCTCGCGTAAGGTTTTATACTATGGAACATTTAGCCTATATCTACGTGAGTTAAGGATTCTTTTTGTTGTATAGTTTCTGCACGAAACCTACGTGGGAATTATGTTTATAATCAATAAACCAATTCTAACGTTGAAAAAGTATCAAAATTTCATAAATGATATCTCGCGTAAGGTTAATACTATGGAGCATTTAGCCTATATCTGCGTGAGGTAAAGATTCTTTTTGTAAATACAAAAACCCACGTAAATTAAGTTTCAATGTTATATAACCG
>JABUQX010001201.1:42500-71597 GCA_015478945.1 Trachelipus rathkii
CGGAGCTTTCAACATCGGCGCCCACGATTTCGCTTACAGTTTGTATTTTTTTTATATTGTGGTACTCCTCCATCGTCAGATTGCATATGATGCCGGACCTCCCCGAGGAAGCGGCCAGAAGTAAAAAAATTACGATGTTTCTTTGTATGGCTGGTGTGTACATCTTTGAGTTAATCATCCCGTTGACGAGATTCTTCATTCCGGCGTGGAAAAAATTATGTCTGCTCTTAAGGTATTTTTTCACGCCCGATTGAATTTGTTTCAGCTTCATCATCTGTTTCAAAAATTTTACGAAATCGTCGATTTTCATGGTCATGGTGTTCGGCGAAAGCGTGGTCTTTTTCGACCACTCCATTAGTAGCGATAAATATTTTTGACCGTGCTCGTACGTCGTCATACCCAACAGGTGATATTGAAGATTGGCCGCTTTTTTGGGAGAAAATGGAGTATGTGGATTTAACCGCAGTGCGGAAAATACATCGATGATATTTTTTTCGACATTTTGAAACCTCAGCAAGACCTTTTCGTATAACGGCGTGTTTTTCTTTAAAAAGGACTTATATTTTGTTATCAAATTATTTTCTATTTTCTGGTGGTGTTCTACCCACGAGGACGATATTTTGCTTTTACTTTTTTCGATTTCAGATTCATTCCCGTCACCATCGTTGTCGCCATCATTTTTACTTTTTGATTTGTTTTGTCCCCCAATTACGGTCGGGCTAGAGTTTTTAAGCTCTCTTCGCTCTGAACGATTTAGATTGTTATGGTTTTTTCTCACGTGATTGTTCATATTGGCAAAAATTTTATTGCATATTAAGCACAAAGCCCCCACATCATTTTTATTCGATGTGTAAAAGGATACTTGCTGTTCGCATTTAATTAGTAGATCCTTCGTCGTTTTGCTAATTTTATCATGGTTTTTCGATTTCAAATGGTCGTTAAGAGATCGGTGAATGACCTATAAAAAAATAAAAAAATTATTAAATACGAGTTGGTTACCGATAGGAAACAATATGAACTAGTTTTGCGCTATCTTTCAACCCACCTTAGAGCAAAAATAACACTTAATTCCCCTGTTTTTGAACGACGTGTTTTCTTCTTTTTCGGAGAATGCTCTCCCCCCATCTTCCTCCTCCGATGGTGTGCTCGTAGTAGTTGTAGGTTTCTCATTAATTCCGTCGTAGATGTTGAAATAAAACTTCATCATTGATTTTTCTAAACGAAGATAAATATATATATATATATATATATATATATATATATATATATATATATATATATATATATATAAACATATAAAATATATATTATATATATATATATATATATATATATATATATATATATATATATATATATATATATATATATAAATATATATATATATATATATATATATATATATATGTTAAAAAATTCAATGCCCAATTGAAATGTGTTAAAAAAAATGAACAAAAGTATTTATATCGTTTTAAATGATTTAATAGCCAAATTAAATTTACCAAAAAAAATAAACGAATATATTTTATAAATTCAAACTTACGCGTAGAGTCTTTATAGTAATAGTCATATCCTAGGTAATTGTCTTGATGTAGGATATCTTTTCCACCTTCATCGCTTGATTTAACAACGGTTTCAATCTTTTTTTTATATCTTTTGACGTGAGTGGTTTCTTCTTCTTTGTCAGTTTCTGACGTCGATGAATTGGATTCACCGGCTTTCGAAGATAATTTTGAAGAATTAGAGCTATGAGAAGATGGAGATGAAATCGACTTATCACTTTCTTCCTCCTTGTGAGATTTCATATTCCTCATAAAATCGAGCAGTTTTTGCTTCTCTTTTACGCTCAAATGTTTAAACTGTCTCCTAAATTTTTTATCCTTATCCTTATCCTTAGAGCAAGAACGCGACTTCTTTTTCGATTTCATTTTTACAGTGTAATCTGAAATTTAAGCAATGAGAAAAAGACAATATAGCTAGTTTTATTATCATCTATAACATCCTATTTTAAATTTAGTCCTAAAAACTTCCTATTGAAAAATTTAAAATGCATTTTAATTTATAAGGTATTAACTAACGTATTTAAAAAATAAAAAAGTTACGAGCTTAGCTTTTGCAAATAAATTCAAACGTTACAATTGAATGTGAATTTTGTATCGACAAAAATTTAAATCTAAACACAAATTTAGTAAAAATATAAATTTATATATATATATATATATATATTCTCTAAATCTAATGTGTCGATGCGATTTCAAAACAGTTACTATTTTATAACGTTTTCAAAAATAAATTTATTTCCATTAACGCTATGAAAATTGACTTTCCCTGAAACAAACTATGGATAAAAAATATATCTAAATCAAAAATTTAACACTATACAAGTTGTTTTAAAAGCGGAAAAAATTAGGGAAAACGAATAATGCTAAATGAAAAGTTTAATTAAAAAATTAAACTTCGTATTTCATAATATTGAAAATTTATTTCCAAATTACCAAATATGAAAATTCTTACGTAAATGATTCAAAATATACAACACCGTTTGAGACAAATATTCTCATACGCAATGCAATAACAATTTATTTCGATTGGGTATTGTATTTTATTTTTATATAACTATTACACAAAATTCTCAAAAAGATCATTTTCATACACATAATTTCAAGGGAAACATACCTTATAAATTATATTTATTTGTAAACTTATTTCGTGGAACTAAAAACTCATGCAAATTATTCACAGGCAAAATTTCTCACGTATATGATTTCCAAATAGCATATTTTTCTTGAAATAAACTAACCCTTACGTAATTTTTGAGTAATTAAACTTTAATTTTTTGTATATATAATGTAATTTGACTTTCCCTCAAAGAAACAATGGATAAAAAATATCTCTAAATGAAAATTTAACACTATATCAGTTATTTTAAAAGCCAAAAAAATTCATTTCCAAATTACCAAATATGATTCTTACGTGAATGATTCAAAATTTACAACATCGTTTGAAGCAAACATTTTATTATGCATTAACAATTTTTTTCGATTAGGTATTGTATTTTTATAGCTAAACTAGTTACTATTACACAAAATTCTCAAAAAGATCACTTTTTATACATATAATTTCAAGGAAAACATACCTTATAAATTATATTTATTTATATACTTATTTTGTGGTACTGAAAACTCATGGAAATTATTCACAGACAAAATTTCTCACGTGTATGATTTCAAAATAGCATATTTTTCTTGAAATAAACTAAACTTACCGTAATTTTGAGTCATTAAAATTTAGTTGGTTGTATATATATTATATATATATATATATATATATATATATATATATATATATATATATATATATATATATATAATATATATATATATATATATATATATATATATATATATATATATATACATCTAATGTGTCAGCGAGAATATATAATGATTTATTTTAAAAAAATTTAAAAATATAATTTTATTTTCATTAACATTGTGTAATTTTACTTTCCATGAAACAAATAATGGATTAAAAATATCACTAAATTAAAATTTAACTATATACAAGTTATTTTAAAAGCGAAAAAATTAGGGAAAACGAATACCACTTAACGAAAAGTTTAAAAAAAATTCAAACTTCTTTATTCGTAGTATTAAAAATTCATTTCCAAATTACCAAATATGAAAATTCTTACGTAAATGATTCAAAATATACAACACCATTTGAAACAAACATTCTCCTACGCATTAACAATTATTTTCGATTGGGTATTGTATTTTTATAGCTAAACTAGTTAATGTTACAGAAAATTCTCAAAAAGATCACTTTTCATACACATAATTTCATGGAAAACATACCTTACAAATTATATACAGTATATTTATATACTTATTTCGTAGTAATGAAAACTCATGCAAATTATTCACAGGCGAAAATTCTTACGTATATGATTTCCAAATATCATATTTTTCTTGAAATAAACTATTCCTTACGTAATTTTTGAGATTAAAATTTAGTTGGTTGAATATAAATATAGTAATATATATATATATATTATATATATATATATATATTATATTATATAATATATATAAATAATATATAATATATATAACAAATTGCGAACTGAAAAAGTTCATCGAGGAGAAGAAAATCGATCCAACCTTTTCAGTTCGCAATTTAATTCCCATTCACAAATTTAAATCGAAATGCGAACTAAAAAAGTTTTTTGAGGAGAGAGGAAAATCGATCAACCTTTTCAGTTCGCAATTAAGGCTCATTCATAATTTCCCGCAATTTGAGGCCCTTTACTAGTTCGCAATTTAATTCTCATTAACTAATTTAAATCGAAATGCGAACTGAAAAAGTTTTTTGAGGAGAGGAAAATCGATCCACCTTTTCAATTCGCAATTTAAGGCTCATTCATTCATTAATTTCGCAATTTAAGGCTCATTCACTAATTTTCGCAATTTAAGGTCATTCACGTAATTTTCGCAATTTAAGGTCATCACTAATTTCGCATTTAAGGCTCATTCCCTAATATAAAATTCGAAAATGCGAACTGAAAAAGTTTTTCGAGGAAAGGAAAATCGATCCACCTTTTCAATTCGCAATTTAAGGCTCATTCCTAATTTTCCGCACATTTAAGGCTCATTCACTAATTTCGCATTTTAAGGCTCATTCACTAATTTCGCATTTTAAGGCTCATTCATTAATTTAAATCGAAATGCGAAACTGAAAAAGTTTTTTTGCAACGAGAGGAAATCGATCCACCTTTTCAAATTGCAATTTAAGGCTCAATTTCACTATTTCGCACATTTAAGGCTCATTCACGTAATTTTCGCATTTAAGGCTCATTCATAATTCGCGAATTTAAAGGCTCATTCACACTAATTTCGCAATTTAAAGGCTCATTCACTAATTTCGCAAATTAAGGCTCATTCACTAAATTTTCGCAAATTTAAGGCTCTTCACTAATTCGCAGTTTTAAAGGCTCAATTCACTAATATTTAAATCGAAATGCAAACTGAAAAAGTTTTTTGAGGAGGAAAATCGATCCACCTTTTCAATTCGACATTTAAGGCTCATTCACTAATTTCGCAATTTAAGGCTCATTCACTAATTTCGCAATTTAAGGCTCATTCACTAATTTAAATTGAAATGCGAACTGAAAAGTTTTTCGAGGAGAGGAAAATCGATCCACCTTTTCAGTTCGCAATTTAGGGCTCATTCACTAATTTCACAATTTAAGGCTCATTCACTAATTTCGCAATTTAAGGCTCATTCACTAATTTAAATCGAAATACGAACTGAAAAAGTTTTCCGAGGAGAGGAAAATTGATCCACCTCTTCAGTTCGCAATTTAAGGCTTATTCACTAATTTTGCAATATAAGGCTCATTCACTAATTTCGCAATTTAAGGCTCATTCGCTAATTTAAATCGAAATGCGAACTGAAAAAGTTTTTCCAGGAGAGGAAAATCGATCCACCTTTTCAATTAGCAATTTAAGGCTCATTCACTAATTTCGCAATTTAAGGCTCATTCACTAATGTCAGCAGAATTTTCAAACTTTCAAAATCCATGTTTTTGACAATTTCCATATCAACTTTCAGAATCTTTTGCAAAATGACTACGAACTCGAAATTTGCACAGATTGGTCCCTTACCTACAATAATTACATAGAAAATTTTCGAATTTTTGAGCTAGTACGAGATATTTTTCAGCATAATATGCTGTCAACGCCTTAAGAATAACCTCACTAAATTTTTTATTAAAATCGTTTGCTGAATCGTTATTATCTTCCCCTTTCCTTGACGATGAGGATAAAAAAGGAAACAGCTATTAGCAGAAATTATAAATGCGACTAACGGTAATTTTAAAGATAAGCCTGAAATGCTACTTTTGAAAACACACACGGAGAAGATTTTCGAAGATAAACTATCTTCGTACAAAAAACCCCATCGCCGAGAAACGATCAGGTTTTTCAACGGGGGTGTAAAAAATTTCGACATCAGTCAAGAGAAATTAAAAATAATTGAAAAAATGCCCTTTTATTTTTGAAAAAAGCCAAAGTATTTACATTTCACACGTTGTTTATATCATACGTAAATTTTTTTTTATATTATATAAAAGGATATCGATTACCTTTCTTTCCCGTAAATATTTTGAACTTTGAAAGATTTACGGAAAAGATTTTCGAAGATGAACTAGCTTCGTACAAAAACCCACATCGCCGAGAAACGGAAACCACGCTCAACAAGGATTTTGCGACGCTACGCACGCTCGGCCGGAGGTGGCTTTGCCGCATCTATACAAAGGTATCGATTTCACCTCGGTGTCGGTTCTAACGATCAACTTTGGGTCTATACCGTCAGACCGTTTCATTCACAGAAGTTTATTTATAGAATACGAGGTTTCGAATAAACGAATCCCACCCTCCCTTCAGAAGGCGCGTTATGACCACCAATATTTTTCCATTGTCTGTCGCGATGAATATGACGTCAACGAAGGCGGCCGGGTGCACTGGCACTCGGGAATCGACGGTAAGCTTTGCGAATTAATACTCGAACGAGGCCTTCATAATCAACGGCCTTCCGTCGAATGGCGAGACGAGACTATTCATTAGAGGATGAGCGCGAATAAAATTGATATTTATTTCGCTACGCGACAGTAAACTATACTGTCGCAATTCATGAATTTGATAGCCGTTTCACGAAAAAAGAAGAAAAGGTAGTCCCCGTATTGGAATGAGTGGACGAAATCGGCATTCTTGAGCTAAAGGTATTCACTCGAATTGGTTTTTAGGGGGTCTCTGAATATCATTTGGATCATTTCTTGAAAATCTCCAACGGTTCCCGAGTAGAGGGGGCCGCCCGCGAAAACGAAGGTCGAGTTATGTCTCGGGCTGAAAGGGTATCTACAAACGCCGGAAAAATCCTCGTACTCAACGAATATTCTCTGCAAGCCGGGTTATGGGCATTGGTGCCACAAACCAAAAACCCTCCCTCATGTGTTTTCGCGAACAGTCGAAAGTAATTATGACATTCGGTTTCAGTTTTGCCTTTGTCAAAGCACAAGTCGCTATCCGATTTCTTCGAAATCCATTCGATTGTTCCGTTTAAAAGTTCTGACGAATCGATGATGCTTACGTTGTAGACGTTGTTTCTCGCTCCGCTGAGAAGGAAGTCGTTCCCTTCCTTTTACAAAAGTTGAAAATAATCGACTTGATTTCGGCTGTTGCAGAAACTTTGCGATGCCAAATTTGGAGTAAATTCGTGAACTATTCCCGACGCCATGGCGGTACATATCTATGTCGTCGTGGAAAAAGTGAGAGATAAAACGAATATAAAAAATAAAGATTTAAACGCCCTAGTCGGCAAAACATCAGCCGAATTTCAAGAATGGGGGATGATTTGCATAAATGGCTTTACGTGAAACAAATTATAAAAATAACTGCCATGCTTTACCGGGATCGGGAAATTTAATTCATAGAGTGAGTGAGTAGAAAACAAAAATCTGAGCGATTTTTCTGACGCGTATTCAGATTCATTTCAACGGGTCATAAAATTATTTACGTGAATGGGTTCAATTCCTTCCCATCAAAAAATAATACTTAAATATTTAATTTTATAAACTTTTAAAATATATATAAAGAAAATAATAAGTTTCTGCTCTTTTATTATATATTTGTTTCATATGAAATATAAAATGAAAAAATAAAAAAATGAAGAATAATAATAAATATTTTTATGAAATTTAAATTTTAATTTATCTCACCGACCGATATTTCAAATTTTTCTTTCGCAGTTGTTCACTAACTATGGCTTTGAATCAACCCTACGAACATCCTAAGCTGAAAACATTAGACTTACTTCGAAGCACCCTTAATAATTATCAATATGTTGTTGACATGAAAGAAAATAATTTCACGGAAAATTTTAGCTCTCTCGTTCGATTATGTCACACATCTTTGAAAAAAGATATTTCAAGTATAAACAAGATGAATAACATTCAAGAAGCCCTGCCTTTATTTTTTTGGGAAGATGGTATTAGGGAGAACTTCTTACGAAAACATAAAATTGCAATATTAAATTTAACGAGGTATCATTTTCAGGATTTAAACAATAAATACAAACGAGACAAAAGTAGGAATTCTAGAGAGAGAACAATTCATGATTCAAAAGAATTATATGGGAACACAGAAATTTTTAAGACATTTTCTAATGATATCTACGACCATGGTTATTTACACGTCGTTAAATTACCAAAATTCGGAATAAACCCGCTACTACCTCAAAATGAAGAATTTTTAATTCAAAAATGTGAAGTTGTTAATAATGAAGCGAGCGAGAAGAACGAATCATATTTTCTGCTAAAAGCTAATATTCCCATCACCTATAATCAGATTATTCAGCTGTGCTCAGACACCATCCAAAATATTAAGGAGAAGAAGGGGGAGAACAGTGACCACTTTGTGAATGCAGAATACCACGAAGGGAAATATATGAAATTTTGCAAAGACAATTTCGAAAATATATTTAACTTTAGAAATAAATTTTCGGATGGGGAAATGACAATGAGAGCAAAATATTCTTCGCGTCTGTTATCTTTGGTATATTACAATGCTCTTCTATATATCGCAAATGACGATTCAAACCGAAATAATAATGAGAAACTTTTTTCCGCAACGCCAACGAACTACTTGACACTAAAATTGTATTTTTTTATGCGAATATTTTACGTCACGCCCACTACCTACATTGATGAATTACAAATGATTAAAACGTTTTTAATAAACTATTTGAGCATGACGAATATTCATCGTTTTCTTTACGATGCGTGGTTTTCTAGAGAAACGAATCAGTTCAACCACCGTAGGAAAAAAAGACCACTCAGCCTAAACATCGAAATGAATTTGCATTTTAACGAGTATTCGCGACCGTCACATCTCATTGCCTGTTCATCCATTCTCGGCGTTTTGAAAACGTTATCCAGATCTATGAACAATGCTGAAATGGAACTAGTGACGTCCGAGGAGATTGATAAAGAAAAAAATAAATCTGCTGAAAAATCTATACGCGAACAGTGCCTAACCACAATTCTACTATATATAAGTCTCGTGTACGGTTTTTCATGGCAAAGGATAAAAAAGCTAACTTACAGCGATATCATCAATTTAATCTTGGGTATTTTATCTAATGATACTAATCCGGATATCAGCATCCCACACGTCATGGGGCTTCCATCCATAGTGCTACATCTCTTGGGAATTCAACAAACGATAATAAACCCATTCTTGAATATCTTATGTGTGAAAAACCTAGAAGCTAAATTTAAATTTGGACCGCTTACTCAAAAATTACCACCTTCACCAAAAACCATTTTATTGAAAGACATATTTTTGAAAAACGTAAACGAGGTTATTCATGAATACTACAAAATTGAAACCATTATTCTCTATTTTATAAAACATAATTATTTAAAATTTGTATTTCAATAAAATGGTTTTTGCTGAAGGTGGTAATTTTTGAGTAAGCGGTCCAAATTTAAATTTAGCTTCTAGGTTTTTCACACATAGGATATCCAAGAATGGGTTTATTATCGTTTGTTGAATTCCCAAGAGATGTAGCACTATGGATGGAAGCCCCATGACGTGTGGGATGCTGATATCCGGATTAGTATCATTAGATAAAATACCCAAGATTAAATTGATGATATCGCTGTAAGTTAGCTTTTTTATCCTTTGCCATGAAAAACCGTACACGAGACTTATATATAGTAGAATTGTGGTTAGGCACTGTTCGCGTATAGATTTTTCAGCAGATTTATTTTTTTCTTTATCAATCTCCTCGGACGTCACTAGTTCCATTTCAGCATTGTTCATAGATCTGGATAACGTTTTCAAAACGCCGAGAATGGATGAACAGGCAATGAGATGTGACGGTCGCGAATACTCGTTAAAATGCAAATTCATTTCGATGTTTAGGCTGAGTGGTCTTTTTTTCCTACGGTGGTTGAACTGATTCGTTTCTCTAGAAAACCACGCATCGTAAAGAAAACGATGAATATTCGTCATGCTCAAATAGTTTATTAAAAACGTTTTAATCATTTGTAATTCATCAATGTAGGTAGTGGGCGTGACGTAAAATATTCGCATAAAAAAATACAATTTTAGTGTCAAGTAGTTCGTTGGCGTTGCGGAAAAAAGTTTCTCATTATTATTTCGGTTTGAATCGTCATTTGCGATATATAGAAGAGCATTGTAATATACCAAAGATAACAGACGCGAAGAATATTTTGCTCTCATTGTCATTTCCCCATCCGAAAATTTATTTCTAAAGTTAAATATATTTTCGAAATTGTCTTTGCAAAATTTCATATATTTCCCTTCGTGGTATTCTGCATTCACAAAGTGGTCACTGTTCTCCCCCTTCTTCTCCTTAATATTTTGGATGGTGTCTGAGCACAGCTGAATAATCTGATTATAGGTGATGGGAATATTAGCTTTTAGCAGAAAATATGATTCGTTCTTCTCGCTCGCTTCATTATTAACAACTTCACATTTTTGAATTAAAAATTCTTCATTTTGAGGTAGTAGCGGGTTTATTCCGAATTTTGGTAATTTAACGACGTGTAAATAACCATGGTCGTAGATATCATTAGAAAATGTCTTAAAAATTTCTGTGTTCCCATATAATTCTTTTGAATCATGAATTGTTCTCTCTCTAGAATTCCTACTTTTGTCTCGTTTGTATTTATTGTTTAAATCCTGAAAATGATACCTCGTTAAATTTAATATTGCAATTTTATGTTTTCGTAAGAAGTTCTCCCTAATACCATCTTCCCAAAAAAATAAAGGCAGGGCTTCTTGAATGTTATTCATCTTGTTTATACTTGAAATATCTTTTTTCAAAGATGTGTGACATAATCGAACGAGAGAGCTAAAATTTTCCGTGAAATTATTTTCTTTCATGTCAACAACATATTGATAATTATTAAGGGTGCTTCGAAGTAAGTCTAATGTTTTCAGCTTAGGATGTTCGTAGGGTTGATTCAAAGCCATAGTTAGTGAACAACTGCGAAAGAAAAATTTGAAATATCGGTCGGTGAGATAAATTAAAATTTAAATTTCATAAAAATATTTATTATTATTCTTCATTTTTTTATTTTTTCATTTTATATTTCATATGAAACAAATATATAATAAAAGAGCAGAAACTTATTATTTTCTTTATATATATTTTAAAAGTTTATAAAATTAAATATTTAAGTATTATTTTTTGATGGGAAGGAATTGAACCCATTCACGTAAATAATTTTATGACCCGTTGAAATGAATCTGAATACGCGTCAGAAAAATCGCTCAGATTTTTGTTTTCTACTCACTCACTCTATGAATTAAATTTCCCGATCCCGGTAAAGCATGGCAGTTATTTTTATAATTTGTTTCACGTAAAGCCATTTATGCAAATCATCCCCCATTCTTGAAATTCGGCTGATGTTTTGCCGACTAGGGCGTTTAAATCTTTATTTTTTATATTCGTTTTATCTCTCACTTTTTCCACGACGACATAGATATGTACCGCCATGGCGTCGGGAATAGTTCACGAATTTACTCCAAATTTGGCATCGCAAAGTTTCTGCAACAGCCGAAATCAAGTCGATTATTTTCAACTTTTGTAAAAGGAAGGGAACGACTTCCTTCTCAGCGGAGCGAGAAACAACGTCTACAACGTAAGCATCATCGATTCGTCAGAACTTTTAAACGGAACAATCGAATGGATTTCGAAGAAATCGGATAGCGACTTGTGCTTTGACAAAGGCAAAACTGAAACCGAATGTCATAATTACTTTCGACTGTTCGCGAAAACACATGAGGGAGGGTTTTTGGTTTGTGGCACCAATGCCCATAACCCGGCTTGCAGAGAATATTCGTTGAGTACGAGGATTTTTCCGGCGTTTGTAGATACCCTTTCAGCCCGAGACATAACTCGACCTTCGTTTTCGCGGGCGGCCCCCTCTACTCGGGAACCGTTGGAGATTTTCAAGAAATGATCCAAATGATATTCAGAGACCCCCTAAAAACCAATTCGAGTGAATACCTTTAGCTCAAGAATGCCGATTTCGTCCACTCATTCCAATACGGGGACTACCTTTTCTTCTTTTTTCGTGAAACGGCTATCAAATTCATGAATTGCGACAGTATAGTTTACTGTCGCGTAGCGAAATAAATATCAATTTTATTCGCGCTCATCCTCTAATGAATAGTCTCGTCTCGCCATTCGACGGAAGGCCGTTGATTATGAAGGCCTCGTTCGAGTATTAATTCGCAAAGCTTACCGTCGATTCCCGAGTGCCAGTGCACCCGGCCGCCTTCGTTGACGTCATATTCATCGCGACAGACAATGGAAAAATATTGGTGGTCATAACGCGCCTTCTGAAGGGAGGGTGGGATTCGTTTATTCGAAACCTCGTATTCTATAAATAAACTTCTGTGAATGAAACGGTCTGACGGTATAGACCCAAAGTTGATCGTTAGAACCGACACCGAGGTGAAATCGATACCTTTGTATAGATGCGGCAAAGCCACCTCCGGCCGAGCGTGCGTAGCGTCGCAAAATCCTTGTTGAGCGTGGTTTCCGTTTCTCGGCGATGTGGGTTTTTGTACGAAGCTAGTTCATCTTCGAAAATCTTTTCCGTAAATCTTTCAAAGTTCAAAATATTTACGGGAAAGAAAGGTAATCGATATCCTTTTATATAATATAAAAAAAAATTTACGTATGATATAAACAACGTGTGAAATGTAAATACTTTGGCTTTTTTCAAAAATAAAAGGGCATTTTTTCAATTATTTTTAATTTCTCTTGACTGATGTCGAAATTTTTTACACCCCCGTTGAAAAACCTGATCGTTTCTCGGCGATGGGGTTTTTTGTACGAAGATAGTTTATCTTCGAAAATCTTCTCCGTGTGTGTTTTCAAAAGTAGCATTTCAGGCTTATCTTTAAAATTACCGTTAGTCGCATTTATAATTTCTGCTAATAGCTGTTTCCTTTTTTATCCTCATCGTCAAGGAAAGGGGAAGATAATAACGATTCAGCAAACGATTTTAATAAAAAATTTAGTGAGGTTATTCTTAAGGCGTTGACAGAATATTATGCTGAAAAATATCTCGTACTAGCTCAAAAATTCGAAAATTTTCTATGTAATTATTGTAGGTAAGGGACCAATCTGTGCAAATTTCGAGTTCGTAGTCATTTTGCAAAAGATTCTGAAAGTTGATATGGAAATTGTCAAAAACATGGATTTTGAAAGTTTGAAAATTCTGCTGACATTAGTGAATGAGCCTTAAATTGCGAAATTAGTGAATGAGCCTTAAATTGCTAATTGAAAAGGTGGATCGATTTTCCTCTCCTGGAAAAACTTTTTCAGTTCGCATTTCGATTTAAATTAGTGAATGAGCCTTAAATTGCGAAATTAGTGAATGAGCCTTATATTGCAAAATTAGTGAATAAGCCTTAAATTGCGAACTGAAGAGGTGGATCAATTTTCCTCTCCTCGGAAAACTTTTTCAGTTCGTATTTCGATTTAAATTAGTGAATGAGCCTTAAATTGCGAAATTAGTGAATGAGCCTTAAATTGTGAAATTAGTGAATGAGCCCTAAATTGCGAACTGAAAAGGTGGATCGATTTTCCTCTCCTCGAAAAACTTTTCAGTTCGCATTTCAATTTAAATTAGTGAATGAGCCTTAAATTGCGAAATTAGTGAATGAGCCTTAAATTGCGAAATTAGTGAATGAGCCTTAAATGTCGAATTGAAAAGGTGGATCGATTTTCCTCTCCTCAAAAAACTTTTTCAGTTTGCATTTCGATTTAAATTAGTGAATGAGCCTTAAATTGCGAAATTAGTGAATGAGCCTTAAATTGCGAAATTAGTGAATGAGCCTTAAATTGCGAAATTAGTGAATGAGCCTTAAATTGCGAAATTAGTGAATGAGCCTTAAATTGCGAAATTAGTGAATGAGCCTTAAATTGCGAAATTAGTGAATGAGCCTTAAATTGCGAAATTAGTGAATGAGCCTTAAATTGCGAAATTAGTGAATGAGCCTTAAATTGCGAATTGAAAAGGTGGATCGATTTTCCTCTCGTCAAAAAACTTTTTCAGTTCGCATTTCGATTTAAATTAGTGAATGAGCCTTAAATTGCGAAATTAGTGAATGAGCCTTAAATTGCGAAATTAGTGAATGAGCCTTAAATTGCGAAATTAGTGAATGAGCCTTAAATTGCGAATTGAAAAGGTGGATCGATTTTCCTCTCGTCAGAAAACTTTTTCAGTTCGCATTTCGATTTATATTAGTGAATGAGCCTTAAATTGCGAAATTAGTGAATGAGCCTTAAATTGCGAAATTAGTGAATGAGCCTTAAATTGCGAAATTAGTGAATGAGCCTTAAATTGCGAAATTAGTGAATGAGCCTTAAATTGCGAAATTAGTGAATGAGCCTTAAATTGCGAAATTAGTGAATGAGCCTTAATGCAAATTATGAATGAGCCTATAAATGCGGAAATTAGTGAATGAGCGTAAATGCGAAATTAGTGAATGAGCCTTAAATTGCGAAAATTAGTGAATGAGCCTTAAATTGCGAATTGAAAAGGTGGATCGTTTTCCTCTCCTGGAAAAACTTTTTCAGTTCGCATTTCGATTTATATGTGAATGAGCCTTAAATTGCGAAATTAGTGAATGAACCTTAAATTGCGAACTGAAAAGGTGGATCGATTTTTCTCTCGTAAAACTGTGAATAGGCCTTAATTGCGAACATTAGTGAATGAGCCTTAAATTGCGAAATTAGTGAATGAGCCTTAAATTGCGAAATTAGTGAATGAGCCTTAAAATTGGGCGAAATTATGTGAATGAGCCTTAAATTGCGAATTGAAAAGGTGGATCGATTTTCCTCTCCTCCAAAAACTTTTTCAGTTCGCATTCATTTAAATTAGGTGAATGAGCCATTAATTGCGAATTAGTGAATTGAGCCTCAAATGCGAAATTAGTGAATGGCCTTAAATTGCGACTGAAAGTGGAGTCGACTTTCCGCTCTCCGAAAAACTTTTTCAGTTCGCATTTCGATTTAAATTAGCGTGAATGAGAATTAAATTGCGAACTAGTAAAGTTGATCGATTTTCTTCTCCTCGTGAACTTTTCAGTTTCGCAATATTGTTATATATATTATATATTATATTATATATATATATTAATATATTATAATATATATATTATATATATATATATATATATATATATATATATATATATATATATATATATATATATATTTATATATAACCAACTAAATTTTAATCTCAAAAATTACGTAAGGAATAGTTTATTTCAAGAAAAATATGATATTTGGAAATCATATACGTAAGAATTTTCGCCTGTGAATAATTTGCATGAGTTTTCATTACTACGAAATAAGTATATAAATATACTGTATATAATTTGTAAGGTATGTTTTCCATGAAATTATGTGTATGAAAAGTGATCTTTTTGAGAATTTTCTGTAACATTAACTAGTTTAGCTATAAAAATACAATACCCAATCGAAAATAATTGTTAATGCGTAGGAGAATGTTTGTTTAAAATGATGTTGTATATTTTGAATCATTTACGTAAGAATTTTAATATTTGGTAATTTGGAAATGAATTTTCAATACTACGAAATACGAAGTTTGAATTTTTTTTAACTTTTCGTTAAGTGGTATTCGTTTTCCCTAATTTTTTCGCTTTTAAAATAACTTGTATATAGTTAAATTTTAATTTAGTGATATTTTTAATCCATTATTTGTTTCATGGAAAGTAAAATTACACAATGTTAATGAAAATAAAACTATATTTTAAATTTTTTTAAAATAGTAACAGTTTATAAATCGCATTGACACATTAGATGTTATATATATATATATATATATATATATATATATATATATATATATATATATATATATATATATATATATATATATATATATATATATATATATATATATATATATATATAACCAACTAAATTTTAATGACTCAAAAATTACGTAAGGTTTAGTTTATTTCAAGAAAAATATGCTATTTTGATATCATACACGTGAGAAATTTTGTCTGTGAATAATTTCCATGAGTTTTCTTCAGTACCACGAAATAAGTTTATAAATAAATATAATTTATAAGGTATGTTTTCCTTGAAATTATATGTATAAAAAGTGATCTTTTTGAGAATTTTGTGTAATAGTAACTAGTTTAGCTATAAAAATACAATACCCAATCGAAAAAAATTGTTAATGCATAATAAAATGTTTGCTTCAAACGATGTTGTAAATTTTGAATCATTCACGTAAGAATCATATTTGGTAATTTGGAAATGAATTTTTTTGGCTTTTAAAATAACTGATATAGTGTTAAATTTTCATTTAGAGATATTTTTTATCCATTGTTTCTTTGATGGAAAGTCAAATTACATTATATATACAAAAAATTAAAGTTTAATTACTCAAAAATTACGTAAGGGTTAGTTTATTTCAAGAAAAATATGCTATTTGGAAATCATATACGTGAGAAATTTTGCCTGTGAATAATTTGCATGAGTTTTTAGTTCCACGAAATAAGTTTACAAATAAATATAATTTATAAGGTATGTTTCCCTTGAAATTATGTGAATGAAAATGATCTTTTTGAGAATTTTGTGTAATAGTTATATAAAAATAAAATACAATACCCAATCGAAATAAATTGTTATTGCATTGCGTATGAGAATATTTGTCTCAAACGGTGTTGTATATTTTGAATCATTTACGTAAGAATTTTCATATTTGGTAATTTGGAAATAAATTTTCAATATTATGAAATACGAAGTTTAATTTTTTAATTAAACTTTTCATTTAGCATTATTCGTTTTCCCTAATTTTTTCCGCTTTTAAAACAACTTGTATAGTGTTAAATTTTTGATTTAGATATATTTTTTATCCATAGTTTGTTTCAGGGAAAGTCAATTTTCATAGCGTTAATGGAAATAAATTTATTTTTGAAAACGTTATAAAATAGTAACTGTTTTTAAATCGCATCGACACATTAGATATAGAGAAATATATATATATATATATATATATATATATATATATATATATATATATTATTATATATATATATTATATATACTATATATATATATAATATATATATATATATAATAATATATATATAAATTTATATTGTTGACTAAATATATGTTTAGATTTAAATTTTTGTCGATACAAAATTCACATTCAATTGTAACGTTTGAATTTATTTGCAAAAGCTAAGCTCGTAACTTTTTTATTTTTTAAATACGTTAGTTAATACCTTATAAATTAAAATGCATTTTAAATTTTTCAATAGGAAGTTTTTAGGACTAAATTTAAAATAGGATGTTATAGATGATAATAAAACTAGCTATATTGTCTTTTTCTCATTGCTTAAATTTCAGATTACACTGTAAAAATGAAATCGAAAAAGAAGTCGCGTTCTTGCTCTAAGGATAAGGATAAAAAATTTAGGAGACAGTTTAAACATTTGAGCGTAAAAGAGAAGCAAAAACTGCTCGATTTTATGAGGAATATGAAATCTCACAAGGAGGAAGAAAGTGATAAGTCGATTTCATCTCCATCTTCTCATAGCTCTAATTCTTCAAAATTATCTTCGAAAGCCGGTGAATCCAATTCATCGACGTCAGAAACTGACAAAGAAGAAGAAACCACTCACGTCAAAAGATATATAAAAAAGATTGAAACCGTTGTTAAATCAAACGATGAAGGTGGAAAAGATATCCTACATCAAGACAATTACCTAGGATATGACTATTACTATAAAGACTCTACGCGTAAGTTTGAATTTATAAAATATATTCGTTTATTTTTTTTGGTAAATTTAATTTGGCTATTAAATCATTTAAAACGATATAAATACTTTTGTTCATTTTTTTTAACACATTTCAATTGGGCCTTGTTCATCCACAGCTTCAAATGTTCAGAGACGTGATCGAAAATCTGAATTAAATGCTCATACTGTAACTAACCATCCTTCAACATCAGGTAAGAATATAGTATTCTTTTCCCATTTATTTTCTGATGATGAATTTTATTTTTCAATAAATTATTTTTTAATAATTGCGTCAATATATTTTTCAGATGTCGGCACCAAAAGATGGGGGGAGAGCATTCTCCGAAAAAGAAGAAAACACGTCGTTCAAAAACAGGGGAATTAAGTGTTATTTTTGCTCTAAGGTGGGTTGAAAGATAGCGCAAAACTAGTTCATATTGTTTCCTATCGGTAACCAACTCGTATTTAATAATTTTTTTATTTTTTTATAGGTCATTCACCGATCTCTTAACGACCATTTGAAATCGAAAAACCATGATAAAATTAGCAAAACGACGAAGGATCTACTAATTAAATGCGAACAGCAAGTATCCTTTTACACATCGAATAAAAATGATGTGGGGGCTTTGTGCTTAATATGCAATAAAATTTTTGCCCACATGAACAATCACGTGAGAAAAAACCATAACAATCTAAATCGTTCAGAGCGAAGAGAGCTTAAAAACTCTAGCCCGACCGTAATTGGGGGACAAAACAAATCAAAAAGTAAAAATGATGGCGACAACGATGGTGACGGGAATGAATCTGAAATCGAAAAAAGTAAAAGCAAAATATCGTCCTCGTGGGTAGAACACCACCAGAAAATAGAAACTAATTTGATAACAAAATATAAGTCCTTTTTAAAGAAAAACACGCCGTTATACGAAAAGGTCTTGCTGAGGTTTCAAAATGTCGAAAAAAATATCATCGATGTATTTTCCGCACTGCGGTTAAATCCACATACTCCATTTTCTCCCAAAAAAGCGGCCAATCTTCAATATCACCTGTTGGGTATGACGACGTACGAGCACGGTCAAAAATATTTATCGCTACTAATGGAGTGGTCGAAAAAGACCACGCTTTCGCCGAACACCATGACCATGAAAATCGAGGATTTCGTAAAATTTTTGAAACAGATGATGAAGCTGAAACAATTTCAATCGGGCGTGAAAAAATACCTAAAGAGCTTCATAGCCGCCGAAATTCCTCATTTCAAACACCAGTTAGCGAACTCTAAAGCGGCGTTCCAACAGAGAAAAGAAAAGAAGGATGTGACAAAAATGATTTTCTGCGAAGATATCGATAAGGTGATCAGACATAATTTTTTCCACGCCGGAATGAAGAATCTCGTCAACGGGATGATTAACTCAAAGATGTACACACCAGCCATACAAAGAAACATCGTAATTTTTTTACTTCTGGCCGCTTCCTCGGGGAGGTCCGGCATCATATGCAATCTGACGATGGAGGAGTACCACAATATAAAAAAAATACAAACTGTAAGCGAAATCGTGGGCGCCGATGTTGAAAGCTCCGCAGCCGGTTCTTCGAATCAGGACGAACTCAAAAATCTTTACACCTTAAACTGCGAGAAACACAAAACTCAAAATATGTACGGGGACGCAACAATCATGTTAACTCACACATTGAAAATCGCCCTGGACGCTTACGTGACCTACGTGAGACCGACGTTTCTGGAGGCGAGGCGAGAAATGGCGGCCACCGAGAACGCGTCTGAAGAGGGAAACGACGAATTAGAAGAATCCACGAGGACGCCAAAAAGAGCGGATAATTTCGATCCTCAGAAAATGTTGTTTTTAAATTATCAGGGGGGCCCTTTCACGACTCAAGCGCTAGGCAACGCCATGAAAAAATTAACGACGATGTGCGATTTGCAGAAGCAATTTACCACCACGTTCAACAGAAAAGGCACGACTACAGAAACGGCGGTTCATCAACCGAAGCTTCGGAAAAACGTCGCCCGATTAATGTATCATCATGAAAATACGGCGGAGAAATATTACAACGCTACCATAAGCACCGTAACCCTGGCCAACGCGTATCTAGAAACCAAAAAAGGAAGTCTTCTACTACATTTTTCAAACAACATTAAAATAGATGGTGGAGAAGAGAGCGAAACGGGAGGAAAACTGCAGTGGGAAGACGAAAAGGAGCCCGATGATGATTCTCCCGCGCGTCGTGAAAAGTCACCCGATAGTCCGCCGCTCGTCGAAGTTCACGTTGACGCACCAGCTAAAGCATCCACTCAGATTTTACCCGACGAAGTTTCATCCAGATACGAAATCGATAAAGAGCCAGATAATGCGCAGGACGAGTCTTCCGAAGAGGAGGCTGGTAAAGCTCCAGACGAGTCACCCGAACGGGAGGAGGAGGAGGAGGAGGAGGCCGATAAAGCACCTGGTGAAAAACTCGACGAATCTTCCGATGAGTCATCCGTTCACGAAGTACGAGAGGGACGCGATGCAGAGGGTGTTGAAA
This sequence comes from Trachelipus rathkii, assembly GCA_015478945.1. Taxonomy (NCBI): domain Eukaryota; kingdom Metazoa; phylum Arthropoda; class Malacostraca; order Isopoda; family Trachelipodidae; genus Trachelipus; species Trachelipus rathkii. The sequence goes on from JABUQX010001201.1 coordinate 62,939, forward strand.
AGGAGGAAGATAAAGAACAAGAAAGAGTTGAATTTACATCACCAGATATTCCCCCGAGTTCTGGTAATCGTTCGAAAATCAAACAAGCTATTCTAAGAAAAACATTAGTTGAAAAAAATCAAACACCGCAAAAGGAAATACCCAGAAGTGAACGGAAGCAAAAACGGAAACAAAGCGGAGACTCTGAAAATGAAGAACAGCGGGGTCATCAACTCGAGAAAACACCCGACGAATCGAGTGAATCAATTTCCTGCCACCCCTCTCTCTCTTACTACGATAATGTGGTCATGCAAAATATCGGGGAAGATAATAGAGGTAAAGATAACGACGAGTATTTTGTTCCTTTATTTTCACCGATATATATATATATATATTATATTATATATATTTATATATATATATATATATATATATATATATATATATATATTATATATATATATATATATAATATAATATATATAAAATTTTTTTTCATTATTATTATTACTTTCATAAATTGTTTTAGATTTTCGCACTTGAGATAAAACGGATTTTTTAAAATTAATAATAGAAAAAAAAACAAAATAATAAATAAAAAAAAAAAAAAATAAATAAATAAATAAATAAATAAATAAATAAATAAATAAATAAATAAATAAATATATATAAATTTAAAGAAATATTATATATATATTATTTATATATATTATTATATATTATATATATATATATATATATAAAATATATATATATTATATATGTATTATTATATATATATATATATATATTATATATATTAATATATATATTGATTTATCCTCTGTTTAGAGTATGACGACAAAAGACGATTTCTATTGAGAGAAATACCGCAACTACCTTCAACCTCTACTCCACACCCCCATGTTTCTTCTGCGAGCGGAATACACGATTTTTATCATGTGCATTTTCTCGAATCCGGTGGCGATGACGACGACGATGACGATGACGATGACGATGACGAACAAGAAATGAATACAGAATTAAGAGGTAAAATAAATATTTCCGTAAAATATTTTATATAAAAACATTATATGATTTTTTTTAATATTCACTAATGGATTTATTACTTTTTATAGAGAATAGTGAACAACCCATCAGTTCCAAAAAAAAAATGAGGATGAACGTTGAGGAGATGAATGATTTCGTTCTTATTGAAGCGGACTCTCAGACCAAAGCTTTGATGGATTTGAGAAACAAAGAACCACTGGAAAAGAAGAAACTATTCAGCAATGGAGAGAGGAACTTTTTCTTCATGATTTTTAAGAACGAGATCGAAAGGAAAAATGACAAAATCTCAGCGGGGTGTGTAAGGAAACACATAACCCCAAGTACTATAAAATTTTATTCACATGTACTAGGATTTCCTAATGGAGTCGTGATCAATAGAATAAAAAGCACCATAAAATCGCACATCAAATCTCTAATTACGGAAATGAGAAAAAAATTAAAAAAACAATTGAAGCCGGCTCGCAAGAAATAGTTTCTCGTCGGAAGAAGGGATGTTCGCGACCAAATTATGTAATTTTTATTAATCTTTTTAATTATAAATAAAATTTTATTTTAAATTTACATTTCTATTTTTATAATAAAAAACATTCAATGAAGCTTTTTTAATTTCCTGTTTCAACCTACTTTTTTTAAAAGAAATAGGGCTATGCTATAGCTAAATAGTAACGAGTGTTCTTTATGCGAGGTTTCTGCTGGCCAATCGACGTCCTAGTTACAATTGGCAGATATGATTAGGGATAAAACGACACTGAGTTAAACAAACGTTCTGAAAAATTAAGTTACTATATAAAACGTAATTCAGATAAGAATAGGTAAAGCTGCTTTAATACGAAAATAAATTAGTTACATTGGCTTATGAAACTTATTTCACGTTAAATTTTTGTACTTTCAAAAGGAATATATTTACTGACGTCATATATGAGTGTGGGGGTGTTTGTACGTTTGTGGAATTTTTTAGCCAAATTATTAATTAAGAATATTATTTTTTTAATATTTGAATTCAAATATCAATACGTCACCACGCGCTATAAAAAGGTTGCCTCGATCGAGTTTATCAATCACTCTACAATGGATCTTTCTAGTGTTAATAAAGGGTTTAAGAATTTAGATCGTCGAGGTAATAATGAAGACTCGGATGCGCTTTCAAAAACATCAAATAAAAAGAAGGGATTAAAGAAGAAAGTATTAACCCCCATTAAAAATACTCCTGAAGCGTGTAGTATAAAAACTATCACCGATGTTAATAATTTTGCACCAACTAAAGCCATGGAGCATTACCTTTCTAGTTTTGAGGTAAAAAAGGTAAAAGCTAAACGTAAAGACCAGGACGCCTTTTCAACTAAATTGAATAAAAAGAAGGAATTGAATATTTTCCATCGACAGGAACCTCCGATGGGCAATTGGACACCGTCTCCTATTCAAAGCGAAACCGTAGATCTTACCCCATCCTACTTGGGGAGAGATAATATCCCAGCCCCAACAGCTTCGGAAGGGATTTGGTCCGCTCGTTCAACCCCGTCCGATTATCGAGCTGACAACGGAGATCCCAATACCTTTTCGTCATCAACGTTAATTAAAAAAAAGGAATCGAAGAATATTTGGGGTGAAAATAAACCCGCGATTGATAATTTATACCCCCTTGATCTTCCAACCTCGGAGCACATCGCTTCAAACCTTGACAAAAGAAGGGAATACGAAATCGAAAGAGCTTCGGAAGGGCTTTGGGCCTCTCGTTCAACCCCATTCGATTTTCGAGTTAATAAAGAAAGCCTGGACGCCTCTCCTCCAACATTAATGAAAAGAAAAGAATTGAAGAAGGCGCGTCATAATAAACCTGCAGTGGGCGATATAGGCCACGTCGATCTCAAGACTCCTCATCACGCGCCATTCATAAATGTTCACCCTCCATCGGATGAAGAGTTTTTCGAACGAGGTTCGAGCGGACCATCCGAAGCAAAGCCTAAAAAGAAGCAGCGGAATAAAAAACTCGATGGGCGTCGAAAATACAGTGGGGATGAGTGTCGAGAATATTACAATATCGACGAGGTAATGAAAACGAGCGGGGAATTTGTCGCTACTCCCGTGAACTTTCCTAATCGGAAACCTAAACCTCGCTCCGATTTGGGTAGAAACGAAGAAAAAACGCAAAGTGAAGAAATTTACGATTACCGAGCCGAGTATCCTAGCGTGTCTTCGATCATGAGAGATCACGACGAAATTTACGGTCACGGCGACCCTCAAGAAGAGAAGATGCTCGCAGATTTGATCTTGGAAAAAGCGAGAATAACTTAAACTACAAATTTTATTGTTTATATAAACATTTTTATTTTATCTATCTATATCCCATTATTTATGTTGAGTAAAAAAATATCTCTATCGTTATTTGTTTTTACCCAAAATTCTGACACTTTTTTTACGTAAAAATTGTTTATTTTTTTACAAACAATTTTCACGTGAGTTTCGTGTGGAAATATACGCTTATTGATTCATAAGGTAAAACCAACGTGAGATATCGTTTATTATATTTTGATACTTTTTTCGATGTAAAAATTATTTTCTTTTGAGACCAAAAATAAAACTCACGTAAGTTTACCGTTGAATCTAAACAATAAAATCTTTGCGCGAGATTTTCGCTATGGAACATTGAAATTTAACTCACGCAATTTTACGAAATTTTGATACCTTTTTGACGTTAAAATTGGTTTATTGATTATAAACATAATTTCCACGTAGGTTTTGTGCGGAAACTATATACTAATATTTACGTGAAGTTTCGGTTACATAACATTGAAACTTAATTTTCGTGAGTTTTTTGTATTAACGAAAAGAATCTTTAACTCACGCAGATATAGGCTAAATGATCCATAGGATAAACCTTTCGCGAGATATCTTATGAAATTTTTATATACTTTTTTCGACATCAAAATTGGTTTATCGGTTATAAACATAATTTCCCCGTAGTTTTCGTTCGGAAACTACATACCAATATTTACGTGAGTTTTCGGTTATATAACATTGAAACTTAATTTACGTGGGTTTTTGTATTTACAAAAAGAATCTTTACCTCACGCAGATATAGGCTAAATGCTCCATAGTATTAACCTTACGCGAGATATCATTTATGAAATTTTGATACTTTTTCAACGTTAGAATTGGTTTATTGATTATAAACATAATTCCCACGTAGGTTTCGTGCAGAAACTATACAACAAAAAGAATCCTTAACTCACGTAGATATAGGCTAAATGTTCCATAGTATAAAACCTTACGCGAGATATCAACTATGAAATTTTGATACTTTTTTGACGTTAGAATCGGTTTATTGAATTTAAACATAATTCCCACGTCGGTTTCGTGCGGAAACTATATAACAAAAAGAATTCTTAACTCACGTAGATATATGCTAAATGATCCATAGTATAAACATTACGCGAGATATCATTTATGAAATGTTGATACTTTTTTGACGTTAAAATTGGTTTATTTTCGTGCAAATATGAATCCCACGTGGGTTTCCTGCTGAAAATTATATAACAATATTTACGTGTGATTTTGGATACATGACTTTGAAACTTAATTTACGTGAGATTTTGTGTTTACAAAAAGAAACCTTAATCACGTAGATATACGTTAAATCCTCCATAAAATAAATCTTACGCGGGATATCTTTCATGAAGGTTTGATACTTTTTTGACGTTAAAATTGGTTTATTGGTTACAAACATAATTCCCACGTGGATTTCGTGTGTAAACTATATAACAATATCCACGTGAGATTTTGGTTACGTAATTTTGAAATTTACTTTACGTCGAGATTTTTGTATTTACAAAAAGAACTTTTACCTCACGTAGATATACGCTTAATTCTTTATAGGATAAACCTCGCGCAAGATATCTTTTATAAAATTTTGATACTTTTTTGACGTTAAAATTGGTTTATTTTTTGCAAATATAAATCCCACGTGGGTTTCGTGCGGAAAACTATATAACAATATTTACGTGTGATTTTGGATACATAACTTTGAAACTTAATTTACGTGAAGTTTTTGTGCTTACAAAAAAGAATCCTTATCCACGTAGATATACGCTAAATTCTCCATAAAATAAATCTTACGCGAGATATCATTTATAAAGGTTTGATACTTTTTTGACGTTGAAATTGGTTTATTGGGTATAAACATAATTCTCACGTGGGTTTCGTGCGGAAACTATATATAACAATATTCACGTGAGATTTGGTTATCTGACTTCAAAATTTACTATACGTGAGATTTTTGCATTTACAAAAAGAACTTTTACCGTACGTAGAAATACGCTTAATTCTTCATAGGATAAACCTCGCGCGAGATATCTTCTATGAAATTTTGATAATTTTTTGACGTTAAAATTGGTTTATTGGTTATAAACATAAATCCCACGTAGGTTTCGTGTGGAAACTATATAACAATATTCACGTGAGATTTTGGTTAAGTAACTTTGAAATTTACTTTACGTGAGATTTTTGTATTTACAAAAAGAACTTTTACCTCACGTGGATATACGCTTAATTCTTCATAGGATAAACCTCGCGCGAGATATCTTTTATTAAATTTTGATACCTTTTTGACGTTAAAATTGGTTTATTTTTTGCAAATATAAATCCCACGTGGGTTTCGTGCGGGAAACTATATAACAATATTTACGTGTGATTTTGGATACATAACTTTGAAATTTAATTTACGTGAAGTTTTTGTGCTTACAAAAAGAATCCTTATCCACGTAGATATACGCTAAATTCTCCATAAAATAAATCTTACGCGAGATATCATTTATAAAGGTTTGATACTTTTTTGACGTTGAAATTGGTTTATTGGGTATAAACATAATTCTCACGTGGGTTTCGCGCGGAAACTATATATAACAAAATTCACGTGAAATTTGGTTACATGACTTCGAAATTTACTTTACGTGAGATTTTTGTATTTACAAAAAGAATCTTTAACTCATGTAGATATAAGCTTAATTCTTCATAGGATAAACCTCGCGCGAGATATCTGTTTTGAAATATTGATACTTTTTTGACGTTAAAATTCATTTATTTTTCTGCAAATATAAATCCCATGTGGGTTTTGTGCTGAAAACTATATAACCATATTTACGTGTGATTTTGGATGCATAACTTTGAAATTTAATTTACGTGAGGTATTTGCAAAAAGAATACTTAACCAACGTAGATATACGCTAAATCCTGCATAGAATAAATCTTACGCGAAATATCTTTTATGAAGGTTTGATACTTTTTTGACGTCGAAATTGGTTTATTTATTGCAAACATAATTCCCACGTAGGTTTCGTGCGGAAAACTATATAACGATTTTCACGTGAGATTTTGGATGCGTATCACAGAAACTTAATTTACGTGAGATATAAGCTTAATGTTCCGTAGGAAAAACCTTACGCGAAGTATCTTTTATGAAATTTTGATGATACTTTTTTGACGTTAAAACTGGTTTATTGATCGCAAACACAATTCCCGCGTAGGTATCGTGCAGAAGTTGTATAGCAATATTTTTACATGAGATATTGGTTACATAACTTTGAAACCTAATCAACGTGAGATTTTTATATATAGGATAAACCTAAGGTGAGATATCGTTTAACAAACTAGATACCTTTTTTGACGTACAAAATCGTCTTATTGGTCGCGAGAAACTGCATAAGAAAGAATATCTACGCGAGATTTTCACTACGGAGTTTGGAAACCTAACACGAGTAAGGTTTTTGTATTACAAAAAAAAATTATCTCCCGTAGATATAGGTTTAATGCTTAGGTTAGGTTAGGTTAGGTTAGGTTAATCTTACGCGAGATATCGTTTACAAAATTTTGATTTTCATTTGACGTGAAAATTTGATTTTATTATTCGCAAACAGTTTTCACGCGGGTTTCGGGCGTGTGATTTTCTTTATTTTAGTAAGAAACTTAACTTACGTGAGGTATTCCTTCTTTTTCGTTACATAATATCAAGAAAGAGTCTAATAGCACGTCACCCACGAGCGTAGGACGCGTTTCTAGTATCCGCGGGAGGCAAAAACGTACTCTACGACCAATTTTTAAGGGCTAAAAAGTTAAACTACGTTTTTTAAATTTCGCGTATTTTTTGTGTGTTTTTTTTCCAATTGGAACAAAAGCTACGTGTTTTTTGGGCACTTTTTGCGTATAAAATGTCGTTTCGTATAGTTACAGTTATGACGAAAAACAGTTTTTTTACGCAAAAATGTAGAAAAAGAGTTAAAAAGCATGCGAAAAAGAGTTAAAAACCAATTTTGCGTAGAAAAGAACGTCAGTGAACTTAGTAGGTAGGTTAGTTAGGTTAGGTTTAGGTTAGGTAGGTTAGGTTAAGTAGGTTAGGGTTAGGTTAGGTTAGGTTAGGTTAGGTTTAGGTTAGGTTTAGGTTAGGTTAGGGTTAGGTTATGGTTAGGTTATGGTTAGGTTAGGTTAGGTTAGGTTAGGTTAGGTTAGGTTAGGTTAGGTTAGGTTAGGTTAGGTTAGGTTAGGTTAGGTTAGGTTAGGTTAGGTTAGGTTAGGTTAGGTTAGGTTAGGTTAGGTTAGGTTAGGTTAGGTTAGGTTAGGTTAGGTTATGGTTTTGGTTAGGTTAGGTTACTGTTAGGTTAGGTAGTTAGTTAGGTTAGGTTAGGTTAGGTTAGGTTAGGTTAGGTTAGGTTAGGTTAGGTTAGGTTAGGTTAGGTTAGGTTAGGTTAGGTTAGGTTAGGTTTGGGTAGGTTAGGTTAGGTTAGGTTAGGTTAGGTTAGGTTAGGTTAGGTTAGGTTAGGTTAGGTTAGGTTAGGTTGTAGGTTAGTTAGTTTAGATTAGGTTCGTAGGTCAGGTTAGGTTAGGTTAGGTTAGGTTAGGTAGGTTATGTTAGGTTAGCAGGTATAGGTTAGGTGTAGGTTAGATTATTATACATGTTAGGTTACTTAGAGTTACGTTACGTTAGCGTTACTTAGGTGAGGTTAGGTTAGGTTAGGTTAGGTTAGGTTAGGTTAGGTAGGTTAGTTAGGTTAGTTAGGTTAGGTATAGTTAGGTTAGGTTAGTTAGGTTTAGGTTAGGTTAGGTTAGGTTAGGTTAGGTTAGGTTAGGTTAGGTTAGGTTAGGTTAGGTTAGGTTAGGTTAGGTTAGGTTAGGTTTAGGTTAGGTTAGGTTAGGTTACTAGGTTAGTTTAGTTAGGTTAGTTAGGTTAGGTTAGGTTAGGTTAGGTTAGGTTAGGTTTGGGTTTAGGTTAGGTTAGGTTAGGTTAGGTTAGGTTAGGTTAGGTTAGGTTAGGTTAGGTTAGGTTAGGTTAGGTTAGGTTAGGTTAGGTTAGGTTAGGTTAGGTTAGGTTAGGTTAGGTTAGGTTAGGTTAGGTTAGGTTAGGTTAGGTGTGGTTAGGTTAGGTTAGGTTAGGTTAGGTTAGGTTAGGTTAGGTTAGGTTAGGTTAGGTTAGGTTAGGTTAGGTTAGGTTAGGTTAGGTTAGGTTAGGTTAGGTTAGGTTAGGTTTGAGGGTAGGTGAGGTTAGGTTAGGTTAGGTTAGGTTAGGTTAGGTTAGGTTAGGTTAGGTTAGGTTAGGTTAGGTTAGGTTAGGTTAGGTTAGGTTAGGTTAGGTTATGGTAGGGTT
>JABUQX010001202.1:5000-7500 GCA_015478945.1 Trachelipus rathkii
TATATATATATATATATATATATATATATATATATATATATATATATATATATATATATATATATATATATATATATGTAACAACTACATATATATATATATATATATATATATATATATATATATCTCGCCGGGGTGCCCTTTCGTCAACATCCGGCGATTTTGTGGTGATTTTAAAACGCTGTCATTTTCAAATTTTATTTCCATTCAAACATGCACGAAAGATAATTACGAAAGGTAATTACAAAAACCTGTTTAAATAAAGATAAGAACAAAAATATTATAGCATATAACCATAAATAATTTTCTAGATAAAAATTAGTAACATATTATCATATTAGTTTTTTTACTTTAAACAATGAAAATGCAATATATTTTCATGAAACTTATAGTAACAATATATTTAAGAAAAATATTTATTTATATATATATATTTCATGATTAAATTATGTTATATCAAATTATATAAAAATTACATAAAATTATATTATAAAAATTATAAAACAATAAAACAATTATATAAAAATTATATTACATTTTTTATTTATCATTAATTATTAAAGAAGCATAATTAAAGGAAATCTGGTAAAACTTTTATAATACAATTTATTATTATTATTATTATTATTATTATTATTATTATTATTATTATTATTATTATTATTATTATTATTATTATTATTATTATTATTATTATTATTATTATTATTATTATTATTATTATTATTACTATTATTATTATTCAATAATTTTGATACCATTGCCAATCTTGTTGTAATTGTTATTATTATTGTTCAATAATTTACTCAAACAAAACAACTATTGCCATTGCTATCAAAATTCATAATATAAATTATAATTGCTTTTTCATAATAAATTACCATTAATTAAAAATTACTAATAACACTTTTTAATTAGAATTATTAACTTTTAACAAATTAACAATTTACCTTTGTTTCTTCAACCAGTATTCCCTACTATAGCCGTGAATTACATCTTGTAGGCTATAATTTTTTTTACTTTCCTGTTTTTTATAATCATTATCATTAAAATAAAAATAAAGAAAAAATTAAGGATAATATAGATTGATATATACCAATATATATATAATTTCATTATACATATATTTATATATTCAATGTATATTAAAAAATGTTTTGCTTTTAATTTATAAAAAATATAATTCCCCATTTTTAAAAGACACTAATCTATCTAAATTTTAGTTGGGACTCTAAGTTTTTCTCCAGCCCTCCCTGATCCAATATCTAACTGCTAATTGATTTCCTAAGTTTAAGAACTTGCTATCTCAAAGTCTTTGTCCCAACTAGTCACGATTTAAGATGGTAATGCTATTATAAAACATCCTATACCTCATTCTCCAAATCTTTCAACCCTCCAGCTATCTGTCTCTCTCTCTCTTTTCTGTCTTTCTCTCTGTCTTCTCTCTGTCTTTCTCTGTCTTTGGGGAGTATCTAAAAGAGGGGCTTCTTAGGGGATGGCAGATGAATCATTTCAAATGCGGGGTTCTCCTAAAAGTTCTCATAGGGATCTTTCGGGGGGTATTGCGAAAAAGCATCGATATATGTTTTATGGCTCCTGAAGCAACAGAGTTTTAGACTTAAAGCAGTAAAAAGAGTTCCAAAGTATAAACAAGTTACAAAAATGTTATGACATGTTGGTGCCAGTCGAAACAGAAGTCAAAACAATCTAAGATTTTTATGTGCTTATCTGACTAAAAATGAATTTTTAAGTCTTTGATTTCAATATTTAAATTATTGCAACATATATATATATTATTATCATTTTTTAATTAAATTATATATATATATATAATTATTAAATATATTTATTATATATATATATAATATTATATATATATATTATTATAATATATATATATATATATAGTAATTATATATATATAGGCCAGCGTTTAGTATATCCTTCATATGTATCTTAACAACTATTATGCTACAGTAAAACGGAATACATTGGTGGAATGCTCGTCCAATTTTAGTGCGGAAACTGTCAAAAAAAAATATATATATATATATAATTATATATATATATAATATAATATATATATATTATATTTATATATATTTATATATATATTATATCATATATATATATCTCAAAACTACAATAGCTATAGCAAAAGGGAATACATTTTTGGAATCCTGTACACATTTCACAATAAATTTTGCTTTTTACGGCACACTAGGGGGCTCGAGCCGACGGGGAACATAGGGGGGATGTTTTCCATACCTCCGTAGGGGCGGGGCGGAGGAACCCCCGCGCACCCAAAGTACCAAAGAGCAAGGGGTTCCGAAGACGCTCCCGGAGGGGGAAATACTCTACCCCGTAGTTCCGGAAGGCCGAGACCCGATCTGCCATCGGGGCGGTATACCTTTGGTTATTCTTTAGTGAAAAAAAAAAATGTTAATAGAAAGTTCTATTTATTTTAAACGAGTAACCAATAAAAGGTCCCTAAATAGGC
>JABUQX010001202.1:12500-17500 GCA_015478945.1 Trachelipus rathkii
ATATTATAAATATATATATATATATTATACGTATATATATATATTATATATATATATATAATACATATATATATATATCTATTATATATAATATATATATATATATATATACTACCGTATATAATATTATAATGTTCCAGCTTGTATCTATGAGTGATTTTATGCAAGTATGAAATATTATAGATATTTGAATCAATATTAATAACTTGCTAGATATACCAATATAAATATAAAGATATGGAATATTAGTTCGGCATATTAAAAGAAATATTTCATTTCTATTTATTTAAAGTGATAAAACTTCAGCGTAAGTTATTTAATCTCCGATAATTTTTATGACACTAAAATCATTGACTTCTACTAACCGAGAGAAGGCCTAACGAAGAAAATGTTCTAACACAATAATAATATTTAAAATAAAAATAATAATTTTTAAAACATTGTTAATATCTATCCAATATGAGCTATTTTATAAATATAAAATTTTTAAACTTATTAATAATAATAATTATAAAATTTTATAAAACAAGTAACTATCTCTTGAAATAAATTGATCAAACAAATCAACTTTTGTTGCCAAATTCTAATATACTCTGTCAGCTACGATTTCGACGAGTAGGGTTAGATATATAATATCTATCCACGTCTATATCTCTTGACAAATGTGACTCAAATTTAATCGATATTGCATAGATATATCGACAATATAAGTAACTCAAAGAAGGAAAGGATTTTTCTTTTCACTGTATTTAGCATATGGAGGGGTTAAATTTAGAATGTGTTTAAAAAAAATTGTTTGAAACAAAAAGGCATGTTTAGGGCAATGGAAATATTAATTAAGACTGTTAATATTCAATTATATAATTAATAAGTAAAAAAAATTAGATTAAAATAAAGTCAAAAACTAAATCACAATTGCATTCGTGATTTTTTAACGGAGTTTTCCTAGCGGGTTGGTATAGAGTAAAAAGTAAATATCAATTTTCCGATCTACATTGAAAATCACTTATGGCTCTCAATTTCAAAGTATTCAGAATGGAACAAAATGACTTTGAAATAGTGTGAGGTCAAGAATTTTGGTGATTTTGGCGAAACTTAAGCAAAGAACTCGAATATTCCTATCAAATTGTAACTCACACTCACTTCATTAACGTATTGAATGAATTCTAACGAATTCACACAATAAAACGCAGAAGCTCTAATTTAGATGAGAATATCTGTTCAACAGAAAATTATTCTAATGATCGAGTAAAGAAAAGGCCAGTTCCTTTTCATAAATGCTGAAAGGTGAAGAAAGGAAGTTAAACTGCAGAACTACTCTAGAAAAGGGTGGGGATATAATAAAAATTACCTGACTAAAGTCAACCTGGGCCTTGAATAAATAACATTCACTATTTCAAAATATAAAGCACCATCACGAAAAAGAAATAAGTTGTTTCCCTTTCTTTTCAATAAAAAAAGTAAAAAAAAACCTACTATAACATAGTCTTTCTTTTGGAGGACTTTAAGCCCAGCGGGAAGCTTCTATTTGAAAAACGGAAGTATGATAAAAAATTATTTACTCAACATCGCCTATATAAATCTTGTGGAAAGTCTAGACGTTCTTGAAGAGCAAACCGTCGGAAAAACAAGGCAAATTGGGAATCTAACATGGACTAAGGTTGTAGGTAAATAACTGTAAGAAGGAATAAAGCTCTGAGGCCAAACGGAAGCTTTTACATCCAAGCCAAAGCAGATAAAAAGCGCGCAAAAGTAGCTAACTTGTTATAAATAAAGCAACAATTACAACAAGAAATTGGCAAACAATTTTCAAAAGCGAAACATGAAAACTCGCACATGTTTGCAACATGATGCAATTTATTTCCTTAGGAAAATAATTAAATTAATTTTCAATACGAACATGAAATCTACATGTGACATGATGGAATTTATTTCTTTAGGAAAATAGTTGAATAAATTTACTAGTACAAGATGTTAGTATGATGATTAGATATATCACCAAGCAAGACTCAGCATGAATTTCTGAAACGTATGAATTTTTCAACTCAAACTGACACTTAATTATGACGTCAGAGAGCGTAATTTAGATTATGAAACTAATATAGAATAAAGAATAAGCTTTATGATTCCTCTATATATATATAATATATATAATATATATATATTATATATATATATATATATATATATATATATAAATATATTATATTATTATATATATCTATATATATATATAATATATATATATATATAATATATATCTGTGTTTCCTGCTGAATTTAATCTCCCTCACTTTCAAGCCTGCGTCCTGTGCTCATCTGCGTAATTCGCGTTAGTTGGTGAGCTTCTGAGGCATGAAACCCCTCCTTGATAGGGCTCTGCCCGTGAGTGGCGGTGACAACTCGTAAATATATTAATATATATATATATATATAATATATATAATATAATATTATATTATATATATATATATATATATATATATATATATATATATATATATATATATATATATAATATAAATATATAATATAGAATTATATATTTTATATATATTATATATATATTATATATATATATATATATATATATATATATGTTGATAAAACACCCCTAAAGCATTTAACAAAGTTTGAAATGATTAAATATCATTATATATAGTATATTATATATATATATATATATATATTATTATTATATATATATATATATAATATATATATATATATATATATATATTTAAAGTAAAAAAAGGAAATATAATAATTTATTCAATATATAATGAATTGTTTTCAGTCTAAACAACTAAATGGCTTGCTAACTTTAAATGTTAATAAATCAAAAACTAGATATACTAGTGTTATGAAACTAGTACAGTAGTTAAATTATATGATAATTAACATATATACAAAGTTTCAGTGTCTAAGGTGTCTAATAATAATCAACAAAAGTAGAACTGAAGTTTGATAATTAAAAATATTCAAAGGTATTAATAATGAGAAATTTATATTTAACAATAAAATATATATATATATATATATATATATATATATATATATATATATATATATATATATATATATATATATATATATATATATATATATATATATATATATATATATATATATATATATATATATAATAAAAATCGGTATCATATACATGATAGTATATAAAAGTATATACATTTGGGATTATAATATATATTATATATAATATTATATATAATATATATTATATATATATAAATGATATATTATATATATATATATATATATATATAATATAGTATATACTATATATATATATATATATATATAATATATATCCTAAAATATAAATACTAAAATATACAAATAGAAGATATATATGTGAAAGTATATAATAGTTTTTATAATATAAGAAATGTTCTTGGCAGAACTTTCTAAAGTGCAAATTAGAACAGTTAAGTGAACTGCTCACTCCAACAAAGAGGGTTCGCCTATTAAAATTAAAGTTAAATCTAACCTATAAGCTTAAATATTAGCAAAAGAAAAAATAACTCACCATATATATTCATAAAACAATAGTTTAAATCAAAATTTCCAAATATAAAACTTGGAGGTTGCCTTGTATAGTATAAGGCTTAAGGTAGTGTATAAGTAGTTGCGTTACTAGTTTAGGCCTACATATAGAATGCCATCCTGAGTACTCGGTTCAAAAACTTAAAGTAAGGTATAAGGATTTAGAGGCTAGAGAAGTGTTAGAATAAAACAGAAAAGATAGAATAGACCTAACGGCTAGTCCTGCTAATTCTGAATATAAAGGGTTAGGACCAGCTTGGAAAAAGAGACCTTAACATAAGTTTTCTTAGAACGGTTCCTCTATCTTTAAAAAGGCAAAAATACTTAGGCCTAACTAGAACTAATGTTAAATAATATAAATGAAATACTTTACTCAGTTTTAATGTATATACTTCAACAAGTAGCATAATGCTACAAAATAGATCAGAGATATATCAGCTCACATTTAACTTAATTGACTCTCAGTTTGCAAGTGCCTCGTTTTTAAGTTTCAAAACAAACTTTGGTGTTGCCAAACAAATAAATTTTTCCAAACCAAGAAAGTCTCTAAATCTTAATGTAAAAACACAGAGAGAAGAAATATATTCTTCAAATTTTTTACACATTTTTAAATATCCCCTACTTCAATAGAAAATAGTTAATAGCAAAATAGGAAGGTTTAATACAAGAATAAATATTTCTAACAATATATAAACTCGCGGACAAATTTAATGCTTCTCCCGTAAACATAATTTAAACTCTTTCAAATATCGGGAAAATGTAGGCTATGTTTGGTTTTATTTGGTTCAATACTTAACCTCAGGAGTGCTTGCACAAGGTTTAATGTATAAACGTTGACACGGACATTGTGTAGGGAAATTAATGCATAATGAAGAAACGATTAAAAAAATTCGGATATGATGATTTTGTTAATCAACAATTCTACAAATTACATTGTGAAATGCAGCATAAAGGTGTCTGATAATTGGTTGTACCCCCTCTGGGCCCTTCTCTACTCTCCTCTAAGCCGATTCGGCAATTGATGAAATGAATCGTGGAGAGAGTCTCCTGCGGATGCTGTCTCATTCTTTCCGTCAAAGCCGTTTTGCCAAGCCCTTTGACGTATGGACGGCAGCAATGTTCATGAGCTCGAACATGCCCACCCGAACAAATCCCAAACTGTTCAATGGATTCATGTCCGGGCTTCTCGCAGGAATGGCCAGGAGTCTGATCACTCCCTGTTGTAGGTACCGTTGCACGACCTGTGCAGTGTGCGGTGTGGCTTGTCAGTTAGAGTAACAATAATGAACGCATGGCCAATGAAGGGCGCGAAAACAACTACAATACTCTTGGAAGGAGTCTCCGCATATTTCATCCGTTAGCGTTCTCTGTCACTGATAACTGCATATTGCCGTGCAGATGAACCCACATAATGCCAGCCCACACCAATCACAG
>JABUQX010001203.1:12500-15000 GCA_015478945.1 Trachelipus rathkii
TAAGCATAATTTTTCGACTCTTCTCTGCGGTGATTAAATAACAACCTAAAAAAACAAATTTGGCAAGTTAAGCCAAAAAAAATTGTATTAATAAAATAGGTTCAATATTCTGTTTCCAGGATGTGGGACGAGCACCCACTCTGTCACGAGTCCAATCAATCGTTTCCCCCCAACCTTCGTTCTTTGAAAAAGGAAAGAAACTTCCTTAATTATTGAGCTATAGTTGATATCATCAATAGTAGAAACCAATTGTTGAAAGGTTTTAGTAATTTTTCAGCTTTCTTGGCATTTAATCAGCAACCTTTTTTTTTGTAATAGATCAAACCCGTACGACTAATTCAACACAATGGAAAGAACGCTCCGGTACCACTATCCTGTAACTTTTTCTTTTCGACGACTGACTCTAAGTACAGTGCTGCCATCTAACGAATATTATAGCACAAAATGTATTTGCTCGTAAGTTACAATCTCCTATCGTTTGAGATGCATTTATTTTGAAACATCCTGAAAAAAATTTTTCCTCACAATTTATCTACAGATGGAAAAAAAAAGGTTTGAAACCGTTTCTAAAATGTAAAAACAACAGCAGTCACCTGTGGATAGGAATCATTATTTAAAGTTTGTTCTAACTTCCAACTGCTTTGATCTTCACGATTGTTGGTGGCTAGAAAGAATTAATCACTTTAAATAACATTGTGGAGACGTTATGAATTTTTTAACACATCTGTTCATAAAGCTACTATATATATATATATATTATAATATATATATATATATATATATATATATATATATATATATATATATATATATATATATATATATATATATATATATATATATATATATATATATATATATATATATACTGAGAGAAATGTATGCTCAATTTAAATAAAATGAAAAATAAAATAAAATATTTTTGAAAATTAAATATTTATATTTAATTTAAACATACATTTCTCTTAGTATATATATATATATATATATATATATATATTATATATATATATATATATATATATATATATTATATATATATATATATATATATAATATATTATATATATATGTATATATATTTATATTATATATATATATATGATATAGTATTATTATATATTATATATATATATATATATATATATATATATATATATATATATATATATATATATATATATATATATATATATATATATATATATATATATATATATATATATATATATAAAATATATATATATATATTTATATTATATAATATATATTTATTAAATATATTATCATACATATTATATATATATATATATATATATATATATATATATATATGGACAGAATATCTAATCTCCAAAATTCGCTAATGTAAATTCAACTTTTTTTTTTAATATTTGAGATTGCGATTGCGATTGCGAATGCTAACGCGAAGGTTGAAAAGCAAAACAGACGAATATTCGCATTCGCCAATTCGAATATGAATATAGAGTCCATCTAGTTTATCAACATTCTTGGTTTGACTCATACTTTGTTCAGTTTTGTTTAATATAACAATGTCTTCTGTTGATGATCAAAATTTTGGTAGAAGGCAAATCGGAAGGAGGAGTTTTGCAGAAGATAATCTTGTGTTTTTATTTATTATTAAAAATTTCAACATAGAAGTATGAAATGATTTGTTTTTGGAAGTGAAACAAACAGTCAATGGATCTGTGCATTTGCAAGATTACTTGGAATCTGCACGTAGCCAACGATTTAACATGTTTAAGGGGTTTGTCTACAGCTCTTTGGAAGTCCACACAAGGATCAGGTTATCAGAATTGTAGATATTGTGCTAAAGATGTAGAATTCCCAACCTATGTCGACTGGAAGTTTGAAGAGAGAAGATTACGAATCGAAAAGGAATGCCGTTCAAGCGGGAGATATTAGAAGATTACTTGAAGGTCCTCACTGAGATATCAAATATCAGCCAAGTTACCTGTTCCGAAAGAGAACGTATGATGACAGAGTAACTGTGCTTCTTGAACAAATCACTAGACGACAATTTTGTGAAGATTTTGTGTGAGTGAAGCTTAGACATTGGAAGCTATTAGTTTAAAAAAAAAGAACTTGCTTCAAAATGAGCAGGTGATGTGGGTTTATGATATCAGGGGTGGAAGGAGAAAACTTGGTTGGGGATTTACTTTTCCGCCTGCTATGGTTTTCCTTTAAAAGATTTCTTTGTTTTTAAATTAGTTGTAAATAAAAATTATCCAGAATATTTAATAGTTTATCGTTTTTAAAACTTATTAATCTCTTTTCAATATATTTATTTTTTTCAAAATTTTCTTAAACAAAGGAGTTTGAAACTTTAAATTCCTCTTAAATATTACCCTAGTTCTTGATACATTTGATCCACTTATCTAAAAAAAAAACCTTCTAGACTCATTTGTCCAACACTTTCATTTCGACCTACCTATTTATTCAATTCGATATACCAAACTTATTTGGTTTATTTGATATA
>JABUQX010001203.1:27500-53303 GCA_015478945.1 Trachelipus rathkii
TAAATCGTTATAGAACTTTAGCAACATTAAAACTAACTGCTTGGTCTAGCTTTTTCTAACTTATAGAAAGGAGGATTTATGTGAGCCCTATTTCTTAGATTTATATCTCTTTGGATTTTGATTATTATGAAAGTTAGATTTTAGGAAGTTACATGCCTTATTTTGTAGTATCTTGTGCTGTTCTTTAATAGAGATAACTTCAATAGGTCTTAAAATTGTAATATTTTAAGTTTTTTTAAATATTACTGTGCTGTATGCTTATAGAAGTTTTTAGTGGGGGCTTATACAGTCGGATGAAGCCGTTTTTGCAATTAAAGATAATAACCGAATTAATAGCTGATTTGCTAGCTACGCCATAGACTGGAAGACAATTTAATAGATGTGGAGAATCACTCAAGGAGTAATCTTATCAATATATATAAGTGGAATAAAGTTTTTTAATTTAAACAAGTATATACATATATTTCGCTAGTTTACTCACTAGCTGGTTGATATTTTCTTTGAATGTCATTTTTTCATCTAACGTTAACGTTACCCAAAGTATTTTAGCATTTGTGTCTCTTTTCAATCTTTAACATCTTTTAATTTTTTATGGCTGATATTATCAGCTATAGTTTTATTGCTAATTTATGATGTATGACGTTTTTTGAAAGTTTAGTGAAAGTTTATTAGAAATCTATCAATGTTGTGATCTTATTTAAGACTGTCTGGCTGTTTTTAGTGATTAGTGTAAGCCGGTTTTTTTATCCTTTATTATTTGAAAATATCAATCGCAAACGAAACCATGAAATGAGTCAGTGTGAATTAAATATTATCATTGGGTATAATACAATGTTAAATTGAATAACTGGGCCAAGAATAGATCGCTTGTGACACCGCAATGTTTTGTAAATTGTGGTTCCTGAGCATGTTCACTTTATTTTCACATACCATGAGATCTTCCTACTTGGTATGTTTTAAACGCTATTGTAGTGTGCCTTCCCTTTATTCCCATCTTATCCATTTTGGTAGTATATCATGATCTATTGTATAAAAGCTTTTGTAAGTCCAATAATATTATAGGTGCAGTTTAATTTTTATGTTCTTATTATTTCATATATTTTTTCAGTCAAACAAACAATGGCTTCAGTTGTTGATCTGTTCTTTCTAAACCAAATTGAAAGTCGTTAATATATTATTCGTATTAAGATAATATTATTCGTTATTATACTAGTTTTTCGAGTATTTTGATAATTGTATGTGTAATTGAAAATCTGTCTATATATGTTTTGCAGGATCTTAGTATTTTTATCACCCTTTTTAATGATGCAAGAGTGACACGTGGATCTTAAGATTCCTATGAAAATTTCCCTTGTTAAATGATGAAATGTTTAATCAAGTGACGTAAACACTTGGGAAATATCTGTATGCTTCTTTATTAATGTTGGGGTTGGGAATGGATGGTAAATCGAATTTCTAATGTTGTAGTTCAGTAAACTCGTCTTTGACTTGAGACAGTAAACATTATTTCAAAATGATAAAGAGAGAACCATGTCTCCCAATTAGGTTCAATAATGAGGTATGACTAAAGCGCATGTTTGATATGATTTGTTTGCCAATATTTACGAAGTAATTGTTAAGTTCATCAGCAATTTTCCTTTTTGTTGTATTTAAAAATTCCTCCGTTTTTATTATTTCATTTATTTTGCTTTTTTTTTATTATTGTGAATTGGGTTTGAACAGATCATTAATTAAACCCAAAGTTGATTTTGGGTTTTCATATACATTTTAGAATTACTAATTGTATATATTTCTTTTTTGCCTTTCTTCATAACATTTTAATTGGTTTCTACATACTTTATTATTATATAATTGGAAATGGTATGAATACGTTCTTTATAATTTAATGGTAGAGGTTATCGTTTTTGAACTTATTGAAGTTTCTTATACCTGATGTTATCCATAGATTTAATTCCTCTTTGGATCGGCTAATGATTTGGTTTTTAAAGGAGAATAATCATTATTAACATTGTTTATTTAAAGAGTTAATAAAGAGAGTGAGTTTTTTGAATGGATGTTCGATTCTGTTCATCTGTATTATGAAATCAACCCATTTAACCTTACTTATATAAAGTACGTACTGCAATTTTCATCGTCCTGCCTATAATTTATGGTAGTAATGTGTCAGAATGTTTATTAATAATAAAATTTTCAATACAGGTAATGATCTGTCCATATCTGTTTTTTATTCACAAATATTTGTATATAACTTCTTAGGTTACTCCAAACATGAATCATTAGCGTTGGGTTCTGGTTGTCCAATGTTGATTAGGTGCGGGTAGGCACGTTATTGTTTTGATCATGCGTTTGATCCATCATTACATTTTGATAGCTGCGTTGCTGCTCTAGCTGAAGGGCTATTCATTACCATATCATCAATTGTTGATGATTGTCAACCAGCGAATTACTACCTTCGTGTTATGCAAGTATTTTGGATGCGGATGGAAGTAGTTAATGAAATTCATCTCGTACGTCATATGGGGTCGAGTTAAATCCTCACTAGCACTTCATGAAGGATTGTTTTCAATTCGGAACTGTCCAGGATTTCAATAGTTTCTTAATTTCAGAACCTTTATTCATAAGTTATCTAACATATATTCATTTTTTTATGCAAAATACGAGACTCCCCCCCCCTCGACTTTGGTTTTTTGGTTCTTACATATGAATTATCCATATATTCTAATAAAGAACATTTAAGGGATTTATTGTACCAATTAAAAAATCTCGCTCATAAAATTATTGCTCAGCTCTTTGTATAATACCAGATAATTTAGAGAATCATCATAAATGTTTTGGGGCCTTCTTAATTAAATGTTTTAATATGTTATGCGAAATACTTAGTTCGTCTCTTGTGTTATTATTAGATATTTCTTAATTCTAGATCTTGTGGGAGGTGTTGTGTATTTCAGATATTTGCGTGTGTGGAATTATAATAAATAAATATATAATAGGATAATAATAATAATATAATAATAATAATAATAAATAATAATAAAATAATAATAATAATAATAATAATAATAATAATAATAATAATAATAATAATAATAATAATAATAATAATAATAATAATATCCTTGAACCACCTTAAGCAACATAGAAAGATTTAAAATTTGCGTTTCTGGAGATTTTTATTTTTATTTTTTTTACTATAAAAAAATAACAACTGTAACATCAGTTACATTTCGTTGTGAAGAAAAGGAGAAACTGTAATAGATACTTTTTTGAGTTACAGGTAAGGAAAGTTACTTTTTTGGGTCATAGGGAAAGTTACTTTTTTGGGGCATATTCAGATTCGCTCATAGCGCTCCAGGCGCTTAAAACCTATTTTTCTAAAAACACAATGGTATCCGCTGTACAACAATTTCTTCGGCTGCTCCACTCCCGTAAGAAAAAAATTATTCTATGTTGGACCTCCTCTCATGTAGGCGTAACTGGCAATGAAATAGCAGTTAGAGAGGCCAAAATGGCCACCTCTTCTTTTCGGAGCCGTTCCAGGTACCTCCCGGATGCCATTCGATAAGGCCGCCTCCCATCAACTGATTACTATCCTGCTCTCCGACAAGGCTTTCGATCTTATTGGCAAGAGTGCTGGACGAATGATCAGCAGGGAACAAAACTTAGAAATAAAAAGCCCAGCATTGGTGAGTAGTTTTACACGAGGTGATACTTGCACGCCTTCGTACGGATTGGCTACACCAATATCACTCACAGCAACTATATGTCACTGGACCCTCCTCCCATCTGCAAATTTTGCCGTTGCCATACCCAGGCAATTTGTTCGCCATATTTTCATTGATTGTCCCCAACTAGACCTTATTCGCCATCGTCATTTTCCTACCTTTTGGTCCAATAACACCTTCTAAAAGGTTATTCTTTATCTTATCTGATCTTCCCAAACTTTAGTAAGTAACTATTTTTCTTGTGTCTTCAAGAAATGAATATTCTTTACAAATGTAATTTTGTTATGGTAATTTTGGACTATTTTATAATAATGTAGGATATTATTTATTGTATTATCATATTTATTTTTGAACTAAAAATATTCCATTTTTCCGCCATTCCAAAATTTTCTTTCACATTAAAATATTGTATAAGCCAGGACCACCCATGGAGTTGATTATTCAACCCAGTGTGCCCGCTTCGTTGTGTGAGCCGTGGTGGGTCCTGCACATTGCACAATAATATTTATATATATATATATATATATATATGTTATTATATATATATATATATATAATATATATATATATATATATATATATATTTATATATATATATATATATATATATATATATATAATATATAATATTATTATATATATTATATAAAGTTTGAAATATATATTTAGATTATAACGATTTTATAACGTTTTATAATTGAAAATAGTTAAAAGAAAATTTCTTATTAGTAATTTTAATTGTTTTAATGACTTATCATATATATATATAATATATATATATATATTATATTAATTATATATTATATATATATATATATATATATATATATATACTCAAATATTATATATATATATTATTATATTTTATATATATAACTATATTTATATATAGTTATTATATATATATATATATATTAGACCTCTTAATTTTCTTTTAATAAAAGTTAGACCATAAAATAAAAACACAGTTTGATTCATCTCACGCTGAAACGTGGATCAAATCTTTTCTTCTCTTTTATTAAGAGATCTTTGACCAAACTCTTTCTGCATCAAGGAATTTTAATTTAATTTAAGGTATAAAGGAGAATTTTGACTTATCCAAATTAATATATGTAAATACGCGTAATATATATATATATTATATATCATAGTACTATTTTATTTTTATAATCTCATATATATATTATATTATTAATTATTTTATTTATATTATGTATATATATTTTTTATTCTATATTTATATTTTTTTTGTTCTATATATATATATACTTTGTATTTGTAGGTTTATATTTATTATATACTGGTGTCATTTATTTAGTATATATATATTATATATACATTCTCACCATATAATAATTCCGAGATCGATATATATATATATATATTATATATTATATATTATTAAGTATATATATATTATAATATATTATAATATCATACTTATATATATTATCTAAGGTATGGTATCTATGTTAGTGATAGGTATAGGGTTGGGTGTTAGGTATATATAGTGATATATATGGTGTATGTGATTGGGGGTAGGGTTATAATATATAATAATTTATTTTTAATATATTGGTATCATCAAAAAAATCCGTTACTATAACGAGTTAGATGCTTTGTGTTGTTTTTTCAGGAGTAATTCATTGGTCTTGTATACTTAGAATGGGCGGGATCATACTTTGGCTTGTGAAGAGAGAAAAGTTTGTCCTATAATGTCGTTTTGGACCTACCGGAAAAGAGGAGCGGGGAAGTACCGAAGACGTTGGTTGTCAATAAGGGAGTTCGATAAATCCGGCCACCGAACGCACTGAAACCATGCCTATGTGATTCAGAGAGAATTTGGAAGCAAGTATGGAACCGTTCATTAACGTCATAGAAGTAAACCGTCTTCTTGGGACGGACCAACGGACTATCACCTCACCCTCAAAGGAAAAGCAGATACAGGAAACCCCATCCGACTCCCATAATCCAAATCTGTACAGACATAACGGCCTCGGGAACACACATCTCTAAAGATAGCGTCCATCGCATCTTGAAAGCGTCCTACGCCTATGGGAAATGCTACCAACGGTGTCACCTCAATAGTACTTCCTTATGCTCTTCATGAAGACGTCAAGACCAGAGACTTCAATTTTTGTGCATGGAACCTGGCTAATGTGCAGAGATGAGGGTTTCCACCAAATGTCTGGAGCGATGAGGGCACCTTTAAATTAAATAATAGCTCGATTAATCGCCATAATTGTACCTATTGGGGTCCTGTAAATCCATGTTAAAGCTGAACACCATTACCACTTACCAAGAGGGTAACTGTGTTGGGTGTCGGTGAGTCAGTCATTGGGCCTATTGCATATGCGACATTTCTTCTTGTTTTTAACGGAGGCCGTCGTCAGGTCAGTGCTACCTACCTGCGGGCCAGGACGCTCGATCGGTCCTCCATTGACGAGATGTTGGTGATAACGACGTGTGGTTGAGCTGTTCAACCAAGATAGGACTCCCACTACCATCGCGTGTTGTGAGAGAGCGGTCACATCTTCACGATGCTATGCATTTTTTTCCATAACATGGAATTGGGATTCGTAAGCTGGGTAGTGCGTTATTGCAATTACCCTGCGCGTGTCCTCCCTTCGATCTCTACGTCCATATGGATCTCTTTGATGGGGATTATCCTTCGAGGACAGAGTTATCGATCAAAACCAAGAAACGATAAATGCATTGAAATTGGTAAATCTGCCTTAAAGACAATGTCGAAAACTCTTTCCAAGTTGGATCTGTTTTCAGTGTCGTTTAGCCGGACTGGCCATTGGTTCGCGTTATCAGCTGTGTCTGGACAATGGCGGTCATCCATTTTGGAACACTTGCGACAGTGAATTTCTTTAAATAACATGTTGTTCTGTATTCAGCCTATTAGTCTGTCACTTATGTTTCATAAATAAAGAATGTTTGTAATATGTCTTTCGTAAGTGTTAGTACTTATTTTTGGTTATCACCGACTATAATTATATATATATAATATCGGATATATAATACTATATATATTATTAATATATATTATATATATATAATTATTATATATATTTAATATATTTATAGTAATATATATATATATATATATATTCTAATATATATAATATATATATATATATAAATAATATATATATATAATATTATTAATATATAATATATATATATTATATATATATATATATATATATATATATTAGTAATATATATATATATATTATATTTTCTATATATATATGTATCAGTATATATATATATATATATATAATATATATATTATATATATATATAATATATATATATATATTATATATATATATATATATATCTAAGAAGTTTCTAAGTTTATAAGAGTTTTCTAAACTTATTACACTCCGAACTCTATTATAAAATGTTACAGACTTTTAAAAGAGCATTTAAAATAATATTTGAAAAGTTACTAAAGAAAATTATTTTTTTTTAGCTAGTTAACGTTTCGAAACCTATTCGCTCGGTTTCTCTCTTCGGAACTAAAAATTTTTTCTTTATGGATATATGCAAAATAAAATTTTATAAAGTACCACTGGGGAAAAGGCAATTTTTTCATGACAACATTCTGCCCATCTTTTTCAAATTTTTTATTTCAAAAAACAAAGATTTTCCTTTTTTGGTTATAAAATCTCTCAGTGACAGGATCAATATTGAAAAATCCTTAGACAAATTGTAATTATTTTCGTTAGAAATGAAATAAGACTCTATCAGTTGATTTAAACTTTTTTCTTTGAAAAAAACACAAAAGCAGCCTCTCCCCAATCAATAACGTGGTCATTTTCGGACTTATGTTTAAATATTGCATTACTTGCATTGCTCCTTCTAACCTCCCCCATATGTTGCTCTTTTCTGGTTTTAAGTGTTTTCAGAGTCTCTCCATTATAGGAACCATGGCACATGAGACAAGGTATCCTATATACCCCTCCTGATATTTCGCGCTTGGTGGTATATTGTTAAATCAGAAGTCGTGATACTGGTTTTCCGTGGAAAACTGAAACTACTAATTAATATCAATAAATGTTAAATCATGAGATGTTAAGTTTAGTAGTTTGGGGGGAAAAGGAACTATTTTAATATTTTCAAAAATTGAATCAGGGAGTTTTCTCTCTAGACAAAGAAAATCATATAGTGCATCGTGTATGTTTTGTTTGAATACTTAAAGGGGGATAGGCCAGTTTCGAAAAAGTGTGGAATAAATAGAAATTAATTTCCGTGTTGTATTGAAATGGTAGATCGCAATTAGTATGCTCTGAGAAACATGTTATAAACAATATTTTTCTTAATATAATGGGGATGAAATGAAAAATAATGAAGAAGTTGGTTTGTTTGGATGGGTTTACGATAAACTCTATAAGATAAATAAATTCCTGTCTGTTTTATCATTAAATCTAAAAAAGGAATGTGTCCATCTATTTGTCTCTCAAAAGCAAAATCAATTATAGGGGGGTTAAATCATTAATTTGAATAAGAAACTGTTCGACTGGAAAATAGGTAGGTTCAACGGCAATAACATCATCGACATACCACCTCCATGTAAACACCTGTGAATAAAGAGGAGCCTGCGGAAGGAGCCTTGTTTCAAAAAATTTCATATATATATATTAGCCATAATGGGGCTTAAGCTGCCCCCATGCTTGCTCCAAATATCTGGCGATAAAATTTGTTCCGAAAAGCAAAAACGTTTGCGTGAAGTATCAGGAAGGATATATAGGATACTTTGTCTCATGTGCCATGGTTCCTATCATTGAGAGACTCTTTAAACACTTAAAACCAGAAAAGAGCAACATATTGGGGAGGTTAGAAGGAGCATTGCAAGTAATGCAATATTTAAACATTTGTCCGAAAATGACCATGGAGGCTGCTTTTGTGTTTTTTCAAAAGAGAAAAGTTTGAATCAGCTGATAGAATCTTATTTCATTTCTAACGAAAATAATTTTAATTTGTCCGAAGGATTTTTCAAATTTGATCCTGTCACTGAGAGATTTATAGCAAAAAAGAAAAAATCTTTGTTTTTGAAATAAAAATTGGAGAAGAAGAAGAGGAATGTGAGACATCAATTTGCCTTTTCCCCACGTGTACTTATAAATTTTACTTTGCTATAATAATAAAGAAAACTTTTTTAGTTCTGAAGAGGAAACCGAGAAAATAGGTTTCGAAACGTAAACTCGTTCCCATAAAATAAATTTCTTTGTTCCCTATATCAAATATTATTTTAAATGGTTTTAAAAAGTTTTGTAATTTTTATAAATAGAGTTTGAGTGTTAAGTTAAGAACTCTTTAAACTTGAAACTTTTGATATATATATATATATATATATATATATATATATATATATATATATATATATATATATATATAAAATATATACTTATATATATATATATATATATATATATATATATATATATATATATATATATATATATATATATATATATATATATATATATATATATGTAAGGGTGAGAGACCCTGTTTTTACCTAATTCTAGCATTTCTGAAGAAAGATATATTACCTTGAGAGAATTAACAAAGATTAGGGCGATGATACTTACGTATGGTGGATGTTACAACGTACAGAAAAGCTACAGGAAACAGTTCCCATCCATCATGATGAAAGCTTACTAATACCTCAGCCACCTTTTTATATAAGTAAAAGTTTAGATTTACTGTTCTTTTATATGTAAAAAAAAAATATATCTTTCTTCCGCAAACTAGAAAGAGGTGCAAAGGTATTGTCTTCTTCCTTTTTTCAGGAAGATGACATGGTCCTTGAAATAGATTGTTCATCGGAAAGCAATTCATTTGATCAAATGTGTGCAGAAATCGAGACTAGTGGAAGCTCATGTCCTCACTTTCTCAATCAAAGAGAACTTTGATTATCTAATTAGGGATTTAGGATTTACTATGTCAAGAGCAGAATTTCTTACATCATGACTGAAGAAATGGAACTTGCTTGGAAAAGATTGTAGGGTTTATGCTGTTACGGGAATAGACGTATAGAATATGCTATTTACTTTGATATGAGTGTGGACTTACGTTACTATAAAAATGTGAAAGGTTTATTTACAGTTATTCGGATGGAAAATAACCCTGTTGAATGGCGTTTGTTCATAGCATCTCAACAAGAAACTTAAAAACTGTATTAATACATAATGTAAATCAGCATTTTTCTATACCTATTGCACACTCAGTACAAATGTAAGAGAATTATGAAAAGATTAAAATGTTAGTTACGAAGATTAACTATGCTGAATTTCAATGGGATACCAATGAATACCAGATCAGCTAACCCCGGTCTTGACAAGCTCTGATATATTTATTATCACGTTATTAATTGATGTTCTTGTGATGGGTATTATCGTTCTAGATCAGGACCGTTTCCAAATAGTACTTGGTCCGTACAAGATTGTAAAATAGAATGACATAAAATGTTGAACTTCAACCCGGAACTTGGAGCTGAAACAATACCTCACATAAGTTTAAATATTACGAAAACATCATTATCTCTTCAATCCAGCTTCTTCCCTTCCAGATCAACACTAACCCTAATGAATATAAGCTGCAATATATTGATGAACAATTCCGAAAAATAGTATTCTTTGAAATACTATGCTGGATGCGGATATCCACTACATCTCTAATATATATATATATATATATATATATATATATATATATTATATATATATATATATATATAATTATAATATATATATATATTTTTATATATGGATATATATATATATAGATATGGAATATATAAATAAAGAAAAGCTATCAATTAATATATATATAATTATATAATATATAAATATATATATCATCATCATCATCATCATCATCATCATCATCATCGTCATCATCATCTTCATCTTCATCTTCATCATCATCATTATCTTCCTCCCATCCCCAGATTGGGAGTGAGGTGCATAGGATACACCGGAGCAGAAAAGTAATAGAAGAACATGGCACAAGTCGAATAGAAATCACCCCCCTTTTACCGTCCCCCTTATACTCCCAGTGAGAACTCGTCGCAATCAGAAAAATCCAACCCCTAAGGCATTCATGAGAAACGCGACGGACCCTCAACTGATGTCATGTTGGATCAACCCCTGGGCAAAGGATCACAACCATACCCGCCTCACAAAACCCCGCCCATTCACGTCTTGTTATGCACCTTCTCTGCTTTCTGCCCAACTCACATTCCTCCCTTCAGGCTGTTCCATACTGCTTGATCCACTTTTTCTTCGGTTTCGTTGCCGGTCGATTCCCAGCGCACTCGAGACTTTCTTCACGCCACCACTACAACTCCTTTTGTGGTCGTTCATTCCTCAAGTTTTTTCTCCACCTTGCACACCCTTATATATGATACTGTATATATATATATACTAATAA
The DNA here is from genome assembly GCA_015478945.1 of Trachelipus rathkii. Classification (NCBI taxonomy): domain Eukaryota; kingdom Metazoa; phylum Arthropoda; class Malacostraca; order Isopoda; family Trachelipodidae; genus Trachelipus; species Trachelipus rathkii. The sequence continues at coordinate 38,675 of JABUQX010001203.1, forward strand.
TATATAATTATATATATACACAGCCTAGGGTATTATTATATATTATTATACTTATAATATTAGTTATTAATATTTATATAGTACTATAATAATATATACTATATATATATATTATATAGAACTATAATTCTAGTATTTATTTATATTTTTATTTATTACAATCACGTAAGTTAACGGGCTATCTAGGTATATTACTATACTATAGTAGTGGAAAGAACACATTTTATATTGATGCCGGATTAGTACACGGTAAGTACAATTTCCCGGAAGTAAATTTTCGCTCTTTTCTATCTGACGGAAAAAAAAACCGCGGGTTTTTTTCGAAACAAATAAATAAATATAAACAATAAAATCTCAAATAAAAAACTTAATTAAAATAATTAATTAAATTATAAATAAGAATTTAATAAATACAATACATAAATAAATAAATAAATAAATAAATAAAATAATAAATAAATACATAAATATATATAAATATTATTATTATAAACAATATATATGTCCCCGCACCGCCCAGGATTACGTACCTCTCAGCGCCCCCTCCCCTTAAGGGGGGGGGGGCGCAGCCCCTAAAAATTAAATTGAATCGTAGAAGGCCTGGAAATTTGGAGGTTGGTAGAGGAGGCGAGTTGGACGAAGGATTCTGGAGTCGTGATTCGGCCATCGCGGTTCCATGGGGACCCCCCCGGAGGGGGGTTCCCTTCCTAGAGAAAAAAGAAAGAGAATGTCACTGGATGCACCAAATCCGATGGAAAGAAGAAAAGGAAGATGGAGCAAAAAATTTAGGAGGAAGTGGATGGCGAAGGAGGAGCGGCAAAGAAGGAAAGAGTTAGAAGACACTGATGTCTGTCAGTCTAGACGCGCAGTCGGTAGTTTGGCATGGCACCGGTTAATAAATATGTGTCGTTGTAGTCCACCTATTTTGTATCCTTTATAAGTTGTTACTGGATTGGAAGCACTGTAGAGTCTATATGAAAATGACGGTTCTGTAGCAGTCCGTAAAGGGTGTCTGGGACCCCAACGGAGGGGGGTCTCGAATGAAAGAAGAATTGCATGGAATGCAAAACAGAGGAAGAAGAAAGGAAGAAGGATGAAGGAAGAATAAGGAACTAAAGACCTCCTGAGAAGCACAAAAAGGAGTTGGGAACCAAATTCCTTAATTAATCGGCACTGGTGCTTAGGAACCGAGTGCGGAAAGCCATAGGAGTTAAGTAAACATTCGTTTAATAATTTAATAATACATAACTGTTCACATAACTGCTTCTGTTCTAACCATGTAGCATGTCGTCAATTGCATTGCATCTTGCAAAAGATAACCCGTTTTTCTAAATGTTGAAAGACTGCATTTATTAATTATTCAATATTCTCATTGTCTTTTTATAAACGTTAACTAATATAATTTTTTTTGTTTGTTTTTTTATTCAATTTTTATTTACATAATTATTATTATTTATAATTTTATTTTACATTTCAACTTTTTGTTTATTTTTTTTTACATTTTTAATTTTAGATTTTCTTTTCTTCAAATTTCTTTTCTAATTATTCTTTTTAACAAGTTTTATATAGCTTATCATAGTTTTGTTTTAAATTTTATTTTATATTTTTATTTTTAATTTTTTTTTATTCATTTATTTTTCTAACTTTTTTTTTTATAGTTTTATTTACTATGTAACACTTTTGTTTTATGCTTTTCTTTCATTTAAAAGATTTTTGTTGTTGTTATTTACTGCGAGTTTTATTTTTTCTTAAAATTTTTTATATATTTTTCTTTTTTTTTCTTTAAAACTAATTTTTTTTCTAAAATTTATTGTACCTATTATTCTTTTAATGTTTATGAACCTTAAAAAATTTGCATTTTTACCATTACCCTAAAGTCAGATAAATCAGTTTAAAATCAGTTATAATCTCTAAAACCACCATACCACCCCCTTACCACTTTTACCAATGATCTAATTGATCTATTGATCTATTGAATGTTGATTCAATTGATTCCAGCCATATTTTTTACTAAAATTATCATGTTTTACATACCCTAAAATAACAAGTAAATCAGTTAATCAAATACCCTCCTACCCTTCCATAATCCCTTTATCATGATTCTATTGATCTATTGTAATCTATTGATCTATTGAGATCTATTGATTTTTTTTATTTTTAATTTTTAAACTTTTTATTTTATTATTTCTTTTAGTTTCACATATAAGCCTTTAAATTTTATTTCTTTTTTTTATTATTTGGAAAGTTTTATCTTAACATTTATATTTTTTGTGTTTAATTTTTTCCATCTTTTAATTTTTAATTTTTTTTTATTCAATTTATTTTTTTTATACTTTATTTTTTTAATTAAGTTTTATTTTACATTTACACTTTGTTTTTACAGTTTCTTTAATTATAATTTTTCAAAAAAATTTTATTTTACAGAATTATTTTTCATTAACATTATTTTCAAATTTTTAATTTATTTTTGTTTTTATTTTCTTTAAAACTTTTTGTGTTTTTACTTAAAATTTATTTTGTTATGATTTATAACAAAAATTTTCATGTTTAACATACCCTAAAAGCAGTAAAATCAGTAAATCAGATTAATCAAACCGTATCCAGCCATCCTCCTAACCCTTCCATGATCTATTGATTCATATTGATCTATTGACTCAGGTCATTTATATTTTTACTTAAATTATCATGTTTTATCTTAAATACCCTAAAGTCGTAAATCGTTATCACAACACCACATCATCGCACCCTTCCTACCCTTTTCCTATGATCTAATTGATCTATGATCTATCTGATCTGAGTTGTAATTCACTAATTGATTCAAGTCATATTTTGTTTAAACATAACACATAAAAACTTTTATTTATATTTTGTTTTTTTCTTTTAAACTATTTTTGATTTTAATTAACAAAGTTAAATCTTTTTATGTTCATAACATAAAAAAATTTGGTATAATTTTTTATACCCTAAAGCGTAAATCAGTAAATCAGTTAAATCACAAACCACCCACCCCTACCCTCCTACCCTTCCATGATTTGTTTGGTACTTTTGATACTATTGATACTATTTGAGGGTTAATTATTTGTATAAACATAGCATAAAAAAACTTTTATTTATTTTTTGAATTTGAGATTATTAAATTTGTTTTTATTTAAATTATTATTTACATATTTATGTTTATAACTATAATTAGCTATTTACATACCATTCACTATATAAATTCAAGTAAATCAGTAAATCTTAGTATTAATCAAACCTAACCTCACTCTATCCTCCTAACCCTTCCATGATCTATTGATCTATTTATGATCTATTGTCTATTGATTCAAGTCATTCATCTATAAAAGTATCTTTTATTGTGCATTTCGGATTTCCGGAAGAGTGCTTAATTCTTTTTGACTGTAGTTGTTGTTAGTAGAAATGTCGAGTTTGTTGTTGCATTTGTGGAGTTGTTATGGTGTTGTTGTTTGTTATGAATGTTATTGTTCAATGACTGGATTAGCATTGGTGGTTTTTGGTCGTTGTTGTTGTTGTTGTTGTTGTTGTTGTTAGTTTATGTTGCTAGCTGTTGTTTGTTAAATATATCATACGTTCAAGTTAAAATGAAAATATACACACTTTTTTACAAAACATATCTCTAAAATATTAATGTTAATTTACATTAACATTATAAAATTGAAAATAAACAAAATATATCTCATCCTAGCCTAAACTGACATATATAGCATTCATATAAAACCAGGTAACTTTAAAATTAGAAGTTTCAAACTACGCCAGCAGAAGTCAACATAAGGCAATCTTACTCAATCTTAACTATACCCAACCTGCACTAATATTATTATTATTTATTAATTATTATTATTATTATTATTATTATTATTATTATATTTATTAATTAATTATTATTATTATTCCACATTGAACACTCTCCAACACAAATAAGCGCTCGCGACTCACTTGCCTTGCAGGTCCCACAAACTAGAACACTGGTCATTGGATAATTGACTCGTCTATCGCAGCACCTAACACATTCACGACGATATCATTATATGACAACTCAGGGTAACCCAATCAGAGAATGCATTCTGTAAGCATTACGGTCACCAAATGAAATTCGAGAACTGAACTAATTAATCTTAATATCTTTTGACACACATGTGAAGGGTAACGAGATTTATAACTTTGTTCCCCTTCTTAACATCTGTTTATATCTTAAACAGTAGTTTTTTATTATTATTATTATTATTAATTATTGTAATTAGATTAATTATTATTAATCAATTATTATAATTATTATTATATCAAACTCTATTAAATTGGCTATTCTTGAACATAAATACAATGCATATGCCAACAACACACACACACCCACAACAACCACACACACACACAAGGGACACACCATCACACAACACACAACACACACACATCACACAACATACAACAACACACACACAGGAACACAGATTAGATTATGACACTTGGTTACTTAATACATTCCTTAGACTGGCAAATCAATCGGGTCACTAAAACTTTACGCAGATCACTGACCTGCCTTATTAAGGCATAACTTTGTCAAGCATATCTCTAACATATCATTGATTAAATTCTAGAATTCATGTAAACTTCATTTAATAAATTTAACGAATTAACATGTTTTATCATAACCGGGTTCTCTTCTCCATTATCCGTAACACAACGAACACTATTACACAATTGGATTAAAGATGTTTTTCTACATTAAAATAAAGAAAAATTTTTTATACAAAACATCTGCATAGGATAAGAAATCTGGTAAAAGAACCTTACCCTTTCAAGATCAAATGTATACAAGAGTTTTATATCCAAACATGAACAATAAAAATCAAAGGTGTCATGGGGTAAATAAAATATCATAGTAATTAAGTGTAATAGTTTACTGTCCTACACGCATTGTAAAGGACAGTGAAAGAATTAACGTAAATGCAGTAAATCCAATTCCAGCACCCACCCCCGTACCACCCCTATATCCTGATCAATGTGATCTATGGTGGATTCAGTAAACTATTTGACACTTTCCTACCATAAGAATATTTTAATTTCATGACTTATTTTTATGTTGATGTCTGATAAATACTTTGATATGTTTGCAATTATTCATTGGGAATTATGAGTTAGGTAAGGTTATGATAGAATTTTTTGTTTAATATTATTTTTAGGACTGTAAAAGAAGACTTGTTATACGAGCTTCTTGAGTAATAGTATTCCGCACTTGGTCTGTATGAATAATATAAGAGAGGTTATGATAAAATTTTGTAGATTTATATAGGGGTTATCATGTTAATGTAAAATATACATTGATATGTTAGAGATATGCCTCACTTGACAAAGTATGAATAGCAGTCCAGGTGTGTATATCGGTAAGTTAGTACGTGATGCATTGCCAAGATCTATGTATTATAAGTTTAAAAGTGGTCTATAAATATAATTGGTGTGTGTGTGGTGTGTGTGTGTGTGTGTGTGATAGTTGTGTGTGTGTGTGTGTGTGGTATGTTAGGTTGTTATGGTTCATATATACATATATTGTTGATATAATAATAATACTAAATAATAATAAATAATAAATAAATCAAAATAATAATAATAATAATAATAATAATTAAAAAAACTACTGTTTTAAGATAAGGGAAACAGGATTTTAGTAGGAACAAAAGTGAATTAAATACTCGCGTTCCCTTCACATGTGGGTCAAAAGATATTATAAGATTATGAGTTCCAGTCCTCGAATTTCATTGGCTGACCGTACATGGAATAGCAAATGCATGTTCTCTGATTTGGTTAGCCCTTGAGCGTAACAAATATTACGTAATGTTTACAGACGTGTCCTGTGTAGAGAGCAATTTACAACCAACCATAGTTCTAGTTAGATGGACCTGACAGGCAATAGTGATCGCACGCGGTTATTTGGTCCTCCTAGATCATGTGGAATAATATTATTAATAAAGATATTTATAAAAAATTAATATATATAAATAATAATAATTCCAATTAATGAAATAATAATAATAATAATAATAATAATATTTAGTGGCTTTTTAATTAAGATTGAGATTGCTATGTTGACTTCTGCTGGTAAGTTGAAACTTCTAAAATTTAGTTACCTGGTTAATGAATGCTGTCTGTCAGTTAGGCTAGGAGTTCCACATATTTTTGGTTTAGTTTTCAATAGTTACACATGTTAATGTAGGAAGGATTAACATTAATATGGTTGAATAGAGATATATTCTTGAAAAAAGTGTTTGTCTATTTTTCATCAGTTAACTTAGAAAAATTTTTTGTATAAGTTGTACAACAAACACGCACGCAATAAACATAAAAAAAAAAAAAAAAAAAAAAAAAAAAAAAAAAAAAAAAAAAAAAAAAAAAAACTATATAAATTAAAGATAAAACATAAATATAGATAGTTATTATGGTAAAGATAATATTTACATTATAATTTCGAAAGAATCTCATACTGTAAGATTGATAATAACAAGTGCTTATATTGGTTGCAGAGATGTTAATCAAATCTTACTTGTAAAAAAAAATTATTGTGTGTAATGAGTGTAAGAGGAATAAATTGCATTTAGGGGTTTTTTTGTATTGCATAGCGTATTAAATATTAAAAAGTGAAGTCTCACAGATCGAATTTTTTGGTATTGGTAGTAGCTTCTGAATGGAATCAAAGTAATTATGACGGATAAGTAAGCGTAGTGTAAGAATATAATGGAGGAAAAGTGATTGTTTAAATAATTAAAAACAACAACAACGAACACAACAACAACAACAGCAACAACCAACGAAGAAGTAGATATGTAACCCAACAACAACAGGTGGTCACTAACTGAACATGCTCAACAACATCTAACAACCTGCACCAAATGCAAACAACAAACCGCTTCAACAACAACAACTACAGCAAAGAACTTTATTTTTTATGTTTATGTCTATACAAAGAGTGATTCTATAATAAAAACTTGAATCAATAGATCAATAGATCAAATAGTCATGGTGGGGAAGGGTAGGTGGATAGAGTGGGTGGTTTGATTAACTGATTTTACTGATTTAGCTGCTCTATAATTGGGTAAATTGTGATATTGCAAATTTTTTGTAAGATTTATAAACATAAAAAGAAGGTAAATGTTTTAGTAAAACAAAATGTTTTAATTAAAAAACCAATAAATCAATAAATAAAATATAACCAAAGTTATAGTTTTGAGCTATGTTATACAAAATATGAACTGAAGATCGATAGATGCAATAGATCAATAGATCAAAATAGATCATCGGGCAGGAGGGTGGGGTGGGTGGTTTGATTAACTGATTTACTGATTTAACTGCTTTAGGGTCTGTATGAATGCAAAATGCTATTGTAAGGTTATAGTAACATAAAAAGGTTGAATATTTATTGTATTAATTAAAAACAAATGTAACAAGAAAAGAAAACAAAAATAAATTAACTAATTTTGATTTGTTTTATACAAAATATGATTTACATCAATAGATCAATAGATCAATAGATCAATAGATATGAAGGTGCAAGGAGGGTAGGGAGTGTGGTTTGTATTAACTGATTTACTGCTTTAGGGTAGTAAACACATGTAATTTAGTAAAAATATGCCACTTGACACTGCGAATAGATCACATTAGATCAATAGACAATAGATCATGGATCATAGAAGGGCAGGAGGGTTGGGTGGGTGGTTTTGCATTAACTGGACTTTTAACTCGCATTTACTGCTTTAGGTCTGTAAATGCAAATTTTTAGTTATAAACATAAAAAGAATAATTTTTTTTATTAAAAACAAAATGTTTAAAGGAAAAGAAACAAAAAATAAATAAAAGTTTTTGTGTTATGTTAAACAAAATGACTTGAATTCAATAGATCAATAGATCCAATAGATCAAATAGATCAATAGATCATGGAAAGGGTAGGGGTGGGTGGGTGTTTTGATATAACTGAGATTTAAATTCATCGGCTTACGGGTACTGGTAAAACATGATAATTTTAAATAAAAAATGAAGTGGAATCTGATGTAATTTCGGTGATCAATCCAGATCATAGATCATAGAAGGGCAAGGAGGGTGGGGTGGGTGGTTTGATATACCTGATTTACTGATTTACTTCCTTAGGGTATGTGTAAAAACGCACTTTTTTAAGTTATAAACATAAAAAGAAATTTTTTTTATTAAAACAAAATGTTTAAAGAAAAGGAAAACAAAATAAATGACAGTTTTTGTGTTATGTTACCTTAAAATCATGACTTGAATCAATAGATCAAGTAGATCAATAGATCAATAAGATCATGGATGGATAGGAGGGTTGGGTGGGTGTTTTGATTCACTGATTTACTGCTTTAGGGTATGTTAAGCATTTTTAACTTTTTAGTAGAAATATTGATCTGAATCAATAGTTCCATAAAATCAATAGATCATGGAAGGGTAGGCAGGGGTGGGGTGGTGGTTTGATTAAACTGATTTTCTTGCATATTCCCTTATCAGCTTTTGGTGGTCTAAAAACGCTAAATATTTAGGTTATAAACATAAAAAGAAATAAATTTTTTAAGTAAAACCAAAAAAGTTTTAAAAAGAAAAAGACAACAAAATAAATACAGCCTAAAAATAAAGCTCATAAAAAAAAAAATTAAACAATAAAAATTTTTTAAAAATTAAAATAAACAAAATTAAACACAAAGTGTAAACGTGTTTAAAATAAAACTTAAATCCAAAGCTATAATTGTTATTCAAATAAAAAAAACTCAAAATTAAAATAAAAAAAATTAAAACAAAAGTAAAATGTAATTCCCAAAGATTAAAAAAAATAAGTTAGAAAATAAATTTAAAATAAAAAAAAAAAAAAAAAATTTTAAAATTAAATTAAAAAAATCAATTAGATCAATAGATCAATAGATCAATAGATCAAAAGGGAAGGAGAGGGTGGGGGTTGGGTGGTTTGATTACTGATTTACTGTTTAGGGAATGTAAAAACATGATAATTTAGTAAAAATATGACGCTGAATCAAGAATCCAATAGATCAATAGATCACTGAAGGGTAGGAGGGTGGGTGGGTTGGTTGATTAACTGATTTACTGATTTACTGCTTTAGGTATGTAAAATGCAACTTTTTTGGTAGGTTATAACCATCAAAAGGGGAATAACATATTTTTAATAAATATGAAAAGTTTTTAAAGAAAAGGATTAGAGCAATACGACGACAGCTATAAAGTAAATTTCTAAAAAATAAATTCCAAGTAAAATTTTTTTTAAAATTAAAATAAAAAATTAAACCCCAAAGTGTAAATGTAAAATAAAACCTATAAAAAAAAAAGTTCGAAAAATAAATTGGAATAAAAAAAATAAAAATTCATACACAAAAAATTAAAGACACTTTTATCTCAATGTGAAATAAAAGCATGTAAAAGAGATAGTTAGAAAAATGACTTAAATAAAAGGAAAATAAAAAAAGAATAAAAAAGAAAATAAACAAAAGTTTAAAGTTATAAATAAACTTATAAAAAATAAAGTTAGAAAATAAATTGAAATAAAAAAACAAACAAAAAAAATTATAAAGTTAAATTTTAGATTAATATTAATACGAAAATGATATTTGAAATATAAATGTCAGTCTGTTACACCATTTAGAAATACGGGTTACTCTTCTGCCCGATATGCAATGCAATTGGACGACATGTACATTTTTAGAAAACAGAAGCAATTATGTGAACAGTTATGTGAATATTGTATTATTAAAAACGAATGTTTACAACTCGTCACCAATTAGCACCCGGTCCAAGCACCGAGTGTTCCGTACTGTCGGATAACTCTTGTCTGCCTTATCTCAGACTTTTCAGTTCCTTATTCTTCCTTTGGGCAAGGCCTGGTCTTCCTTTACTTCTTCCTTCTGTTTTTGGCAGTTCACCAGCGGAGTTTATATTTCAGATACGGGACCCCCCTCCGTTGGCGGTCCCCACCCTTTCCGGACTTATAACTGTCATTTTCAAGAATCTACAGGTTCAATGAGGACATAGGTATTTTTATAAAGAAAGATGACAAAATATGGACTACAACGATATATTTAGATTAACACTCAGCACCGGAGCACCGGCGCAGCAGCAACCACGGTTGCCGATGCCAACCTGTTTCCGATTCTCTCTCGTGAACCTTTCAAGACTCATTCATCGTAACTCTTTTGGGTAGTTCTCTTGCTCTGACACTCCTCGTTCCTACCATCCTTCCTCCTTTTTTGCTCCATCTTCCTTTCTCTTCCTCTGTTTTGCATTCATGCATTTCTTCTTTTTTTCAGGGAGGGGAGGTTCCAATTATCCCCTCACGGGAGGGCGTCCCTGGAACCTTACGTAAAGTAGCCTAAGAAATCCGACTACAGAGATTTCTTTTCCTGTGCTCGCATATTCTCTCTGAAGCCCTTTCCTCTATTTTTAGGGGCGTCCTATATATGTTGGGAAACCTCCAAATTTCAGCCTCTACGATCAATTTAATTTTTAAAGGGGGGCAGCGGCTGAAGCGCGCCCCCCCCCCTAAGGGAGGGGGCGCTGGGGTACGTAATCCTGGTGCGGTGCGGGGCCATATAGGTTATATTATATTTATATATATTTATTTATTTATTTATTATTTTTTATATTTTTTATTTATTATTTATTTTATTATTTATTTATTTTATTTATTAATTAATTAATTATTTAATTAATATTTTTTTTTTTAATTAATTTTTATTTGTTTAATTTCAATTGAAACATTTGTTTAGCAGAGATATAAAAGCTTTAGCCTGGCGGTTTTTATTATCGGTGCGAATGGATACAAGGGAAAGGAACGTAAAACTTGGTTCTTTGGGCAATTCTCTAGAGAGGATTCGGGTGTACTTCCGGTTTACTTCCCGGGCATCCAATATGTGTTCTCCCTAGGCTATATGTGAGCTATAATGAGAATTTGCAAAGGGATATACTTAAGTTCTTGATGCTAGGTCTTACATGAGGGTATTTTTTTTATAATATTATATAAACAATAAAATGTTGAAAATATTAAGTAATAGAATGATTGAATAAATATTATAAATATATATATATATATAATTTAAGTATATATATATAATATATATATAATATATATAATAGACAGAGTGGGCACGATCCTTTACTCCGTTACTCCGTTACTACCGGAACAGTTTTTTTCAGTAACGGATTAACGGCTCGTTACTTTTTCCTTTCTGTAACGCTTCCGACTAAGTTCCGTTATGTTTTTCTCCGTTAACTTTTAGTCCATACATTTTGTTTCGACTTTCTTTTAATTGTTGAAGTCCAATTGCCCACCCCGATCAATCTAAAAAATCCTTTTATAATATATATATATATATAAATAACATATTAATTATGAATGAAGATGAAACCAAGAAAAATTATGGCTGTCATATCTTTCAAATTACTATAGGAAAGAGGAACTGGGAGAGTAAGACGTGGAGGTACTAGGGCACTTCGTAATACTTATATACTTCCAATATCGAATATACGGGAATAACTGAGTAACGCAATCACTACTTTTTCACCGAGAATGTAAACGAGTAAACGATAACGGTAAACTTATTAATATACTTATATTATTATTTGTAGTATATAACTCATGAGTATGTGCTCAAATTGACACATAGTCGTTGAGGTATTAGCAATATAATAATATATAGAATATAGTGAGATGGGCTTTAGGTAACTGAGATAAGAGTAAATGAATTTAGTGGCTAGATGTTGATGGTGGGAACACTTCTAAAATTGCTTATACATATGGCAGTATATATTAGAGTAATGAAGTGAAGCAATGTGTGGTGGTGCTTTTGAATGAGGTGCAAGGATATGGATATTTGGGCTATATGAAGTAGTCATCTTAAGTAAGGAGGAGGTTAATCTGTTTAGGTAGAGCGAAGAAAGTTGAAGATATTGATAATAGCTGCACGGTATATGATGAATTTATACACCGGTGAATATTATCATGACCCACGGAGGCGAGATTGGTGAATTATGATTGGATTGGAAGTTGTATGTAAATAGAAGTTTATGTAGAGATGACATAGTTCCGATGGAATGAGGAGAGCAGTAAATAAGTACCTAACTTATAATAAGAGGGAAAATGAGAATAAGGGTAAACTGATAGGAAATATAGGGTAAATTAGTTTTATTAAAGTGTAGATAGGGAAGATATTAATTATACTTATATTATTTGTTCAAAAGAATGCGTCGAGTGACTGAAGGACTGATTGTGTAGAACAAGGTGGTTTTAGAAGTGGTAGAGAATTTGTGTGAGAATCAAATCTTTACATTGAATAAAAAATAATCGAGAAAAATGAGGGAGTATGAATCTTAAGAATAAATGTATTTTAGAGATTTTTGTAATTTGCCAAACAGGCGTATGAAATGATTTATACGGGAAGCTCTAATGGACAAGAGTGTTATAATTTAGATATATTATTATAGGTGTTTGGTGGTAAAGGTATTACTGAATGAGAATCAAAAGTATAAATGACGATAGTAAAGCGTGTGTAGGTATATAATAGGAAATTTGAAGTGATTGTGTTTTAATATTAATAAAGCAAGTGAGTGGGGCAGGGATGTGCTATGTCCTTTTGGTTATTCAAATTTGTTATATGGATGGGTTATATGAAAAGGAATTAGAGGTATGGGAGGCAATGAGGATAAGGTGTTAGAATCAGGGTGTGGAAGTCGTATTGCAAAATATTTCAACGACAAACGACTCCGACTCCACTCTCTTTTCAAAATCTTAAACCGACTCCGCGACTCCCACTCCGACTCCACAATCTCGATTAGAATGATGGATAAGTCTTGGAAGAAAGTGGAGGATGCCAATACCTATTATATGAGCGGAATAGATTTTGAGTTTGTGTGGATACGAAATCATGTAGAGAGTTTGAGAGGATTAGGTAGAAGGATTTTCATGGCAGGTTGATTGAATGATAAAAGAAGATGATGAGGTAAGCGTAGATAAGAAAGTAAGGTTATGGTTAGTATAAGTGAGGAGAGTCCTAGGTGTGAAATTATGTTAGATGGTTGGCAACTGGAACAAGTGTCTAGGGTATATAAATATTTATATAGATAATAATTATTAATGATTATGGATGAAAAGGAGAACGGATGATGCCGGCCGAGTTAGATAACGACAGAGAACGTTTATAGAACTTAGATTCAAGGCAAGAGTGGCTTACTGCAATTAAAAATAGTTGTGAGATAGAAATTCACACAAAGGGTTACCCCAAAGTATGGAGATGAGAAGAGATAGGGATACTTAACACATTAAGAGACGATAAAAAATGTTTCTTTAATAAATGATAATGTTTGAAAATGATAAATATACACACCCAATCTAATTTGACCATTAAGTTAATAAACCAGTTTAAATTATGTCATAATTTTGAACTGGGAAAAGTCACACCCCACACCACCCACACAACGGAGTAGCGGCACTTGTATTTCCTTTCAAAGAAACGGGATAACGATAACGCAACTACTTTTTTTCCGAGTAACGGAGTAACGAAAAAGGAACTACTTTTTTTTGAGTAACGATGCCCGCACCTCTGTAATATATATACGGTATATATATATATATATATATATATATATATATATATATATATATATATAATATTTTTTTATTTATTATAAAGAAATATATAATATAATATATATATATATATATATATATATATATATATATATATATATATATTATTTTATTTCTTATTTTTGAAATTTTTCAAAACATTCAGATACATTATTTTTCCGCAACCACATATAAGCTAAATAAAAATGCATAGTCTTTATTTGATTGGAGACCTATCGGAGCGAGACCAGTGGGAAGACCAAGAAAAAGATGGAAGGATGCTGTGGAAGAAGCAGTAGCGTCGAGGGGAGAAACGATGGAGAATGTGGAAAGGACGGCACTATTCGAAGACCGGGACTTCTGCAGGAGCAACACTTGACAGGATCTGCCTAACAAGATGGATGGTGAGAAAGTCTTTATTTCTCCCATATTTAGGAATTTGTGATTTTACCTGGAAATAGAATTTATTGTTAGGTTAGGTTAGGTTATATTATGTTATGTTGCTATGTTATGTTATGCTATGTTATGTTATGTTATATTATTATATTAGGTTAGGTTAGGTTAGGTTGGTTAGGTTAGTTTTAGTTACAAACTTTAGTTATATCATTTAACAACATTACTGTAATTCCATAAATACAAACTGAAAAATAACTTAAATATTTATTAAACAAAACAAAATAATTTTAAAAATGAAAGTACACAAAATCGACTTTCTGAAACTTTACAAACTTTAAAATAAATAAAATCCTTTAATTCTAATTTTCCTTCGGTTCACAAAATGCTTTTTTTTTATTTCTATCCACCTAGAAAAGTAAATATATATACTATATATATATATATATATATATATATATATATATATATATATATAATATATATATATTATAATATATATATAATATAATTATATATAATATATAATATATTATATATATTATATTATATATTTAGATATATATATATATATATATATTATATACTATATATATATATATA